>JAASGW010000030.1:0-99697 GCA_023334395.1 Phytopythium sindhum
CTTGTCCACGAACGTCTCCTTGATCGTCACCTGGATGAGGTTGTCCGTTGCCGTGTCCACATTGGCGGTGGCCTCGTCGAGCACCACGATCTTGCTGTCCTTGAGCAGCGCACGTCCAATGCAGAGCAGCTGGCGCTGACCGATCGACAGGTTCTCGCCGCGCTCGGAGATGGCAAACTGTAGCCCGGAGCCAAACTGCGCGACCGTATCGGACAGGTGAACCTGCTTGAGCACTCGCCAGATTGCCTCGTCGCTGTAATCGCCGAGCGGGTCGAGGTTCTCGCGCAGAGATCCGCTGAAGAGCACAGGATCCTGCGGGATGATGGCCAAGCTTCGTCGCAAGTCGCGCAACTTTACAGTCTGAAGGTCAACGCCGTCGATCAGCACCGTGCCGCTGTCGTACTCGCAGATCCGGAACAGCGCGATCATTAGTGAGCTTTTGCCCGCGCCCGTGCGACCACAAATGCCCACCTTCTCACCTGCGGCAACGTTCATGTTCACTCCACGCAGCACGAGCGGGAGCTCCGGGCGGTACTTGAGGCACAGATTGTCGAAGCGGATGGCACCGCGCGACGGCCAGGTAGCTGACAAGTCGTCTGAGACGGAGACCGCGTCGTTCGCGTCAACTTCTTGTGGGATGTCGCGGAAGTGCAGTAGCCGTTCGACACTCGTCATGGCGTTGTCGGTCCGGTCCACGGCGCGGACGGTCGACTGCATGATGGACGTCAGCATGAGCGAGTATGAGAGCGAGATGCCCGCGACGACCGGCGCGAGCTGGCCCTTGGTCGAGACGAGATACAGCGACACAACGAAGATGATGGACACCGACAGGCAGTCGAGCCGCACGGCCAACCAGCGACTCGCCGCCCAGTACGTGAAGTACATGACCGAGTTGTCGTCGACCGCCTTCTTGCTGAGCTTGACGAAGTTGTCCTGCATGTTAAACGCTCGGATCGTCTGTAGTCCATTCAGCGTCTCACCAAAGAGGTTAAACACGGGCGTGCGACTGATACCCTCGAGCCGCTTGACCTCGCGCGAGGTTTTATTGAAGTACTGCCCCGCGAGCAAGAATATGGTGATCGCAGGAATGTACGAGACGCCGATCCAGTACGAGGCCATGGCCGACACGACGAGGCAGCTGATGCACATGGACAGGTTCTGGAAGGTGATTTGGTACTGCTGCGGCAGGATCGAGTCCATTTGGTCCAGATCGTTCGAGAAGCGGTTGAGGATGCGGCCCACGGGCGTCACGTCAAAGTACCGGTTCACTGGCGCGCGAAGGACGCGGCGGAACAGCTCGTCGTGCAGGTTGCGGGCGCTGCGGATGCATGACTCCATCACGAGCAAGCCGCGTGCGACGGTCAGTGCCGTACAAATAAGGATGAAGCCCAGGTACCACATGCCGAACACTGTGGCCGAGTAGTCGGGATCAATTCCCTTCCGTGTCATATTCGACGCCCAGTGGCCTTGCCACCAGTCCACCAGCACGCGCATACCCTGACTTGACGTGTACGCCAATATGATGGTCAGCGTGACCACGAGTCCGCTGTATCCCGTCTCGTCAAAGTACGTCTTGTACGTCTGCATCGTCACGCGGCCCTTGACGCGGTCTTCAGCCTTGATCAGTCGGTTCGACTCGTCGCCCTCGCTTGCAATTGGTTGAGAACCTTCGTGCTGCTTGCCCTCGATGACGGTGACAACAGCCGACACTGCTGCTTCATGCGCACGCTTCGACTCAGTCGGCTGGTCCTCGTGCTCGTCAATCAGGTCTTCTTCGAGTTCGTCCAGCTCCTTGCGGTGAACTTGCAGCTCCGGGAGCAGGCCCAGCACCTCGCCGTATCTACCGTCGCCCATCAGACGTCCGCCTTGGATCACCAGAATTCGATCAGCCCGCGGAAGTAGGTCGTAATGGCTGTTCAGGACCAAGAGCCGGGTTTTGCCGCCAGCGAATCCGACAATGCACTGCTCAAAGATGGCATGGGCGACATGAGGGTCAACTGCGCTCAACGGATCGTCCAATATAAGAATGTCATAGTTGGGGCGGTACACGGCACGCGCGATCGCAATCCGTGCCTTCTGCCCACCGCTGAGGTTGATGCCGCGCTCGCCGATCTCAGTTTGGTCACCGTTCGGAAGCGCTCCGAGGTCGAGCGCCATTTGACTTACTTCGAGCACGTTGCGGTATCGCACAGGGTCGAACTTCGTCTCAAACAGGATGTTCTGCTGCACCGTTGAATTCCGGATCCAAGTCTCCTGGCTCACGTATGACACCTCGCCACTCATGTCGACATGACCCGACGTCAGCGTCATTTCACCGAGTAGCGCGTTCAAAAAGCTCGACTTGCCGGATCCAACGGCCCCGACAATCATGACCAACGACCCAGCGTCGATGTGCGTGTTCATCTGCTGAAGCGCAAACCGCTTGTCCGCGTCTGCTGGGTGGGGATGGTCCATCTTGTTGGATGGAGAGTGTGTCGCCGTCGTGGTCGGCATCGCCACCTTCACGCTACTACTGCTCAACCTCACAAGCTGTTGGTCTGTGAAGGACGCTGCTTGCGCTTCCGAGTATTGGTGATAATCGCCCGACGGCGAAGCCACCGACAGATCGTGGTCATGGTCAGCATCAGTCTGGACCACAACCACATCGTTCAACGCTGTGTCACTGCTGTTGGCGGCCGACCACTCAAACGTGGCATCCTGGACCGTGATCGCGCCTCGTGGTGCTTGAACTTCACCGCCATCGCTCGATTGATGGACTTTAGGGCTCTCAATTAGCGGCTGGCGGGGCTGGAACTCATCGCACATCATGTAAGCGTCCATGCGTGCGAAAGCGCTTCGGGCTTGCGACAAAGACGTAATCGCTAGCGGGAACACGTTAACCGCGGCGCGGCAAATGTTGACCATCGCCACGAGGGTGTACGCGTCAGTGACCGAGATGGAGCCGTGGATGAGCACGTACATGCCCAGTGTGATGCCGGAAATGAAGATGGGCGTCAGGAACAGCATCACCGTGTTGAAGATCTGGTACACGTGGAACTTCCGGAAGAGACCCACCTCGCGCGCGCGGATGCGCTCTACGCGGCTGGCAAGCGAATCCTCCCACACGTAAAACTTCATGACTCGGATTCCCTGGAGCGCCTCGGACGTCACTCGCACACGCTCATCGACCACGTTGAGCAGCTCGCTCTGCACGTTGGCGATCTGGTCGGCCTGACGTAGCGATATCGCCAGCACAATAACGACCACGGCGGCGCCGCACGCTGCAGACACGACGTCGAAGAGCAGCCCGATGAGCACGACGCACAACACGAGGCCGAAGGGCGCGACGAAAATCCACAACCCTTGCATCATGCAGTTGAAGACGCGCTCCGCGTCCACACTCATGAGTGTCAGCACTTCGCCGGTCGTGTACTCCTGCCGGGAGGCGCTTGACAGCCGCAAGGACTTCTGGTACACGAGGCTCATGGTCAGCGAGCGCATGTTGGCGCCGACCCTCGATGACGAGAAAAAGCCGTAGTTTAGGCACGTGATCGCCGTCAGCGACGCCGCTGTCATCATGAACACCAGCACGTAGCCGTTGTCGACGTGGAACACGTTGACGCGGTCGTTGAGGAAGTCGAGGATCGCCTGGCAAATGTACGACTGCAGCGCCATGGCCAGCGTGTACACGAGGTAGTTGACGCTGATGACAGCGATCTCAGTGCGGAAGGTCTTCATGAAGGCGACGGCGATGGGCGAGAGCCCAAAGGGCATCGCGCGCGTGGGCTCGTAGACCTGCCAGAAGCGCGCCTCGAGCACGTCGCACGCGTCTTCCTCGCAGATGGGCCACACGTCCGCGGTCTCGAGCGGACGCTTGACCCCGAGCGACACGAGCGGCTGGAACCACTGCACTGCCAGCATGGAGAGCAGCGACGCGCTTGATAGCGGGTTCTTCTGCTGGCTGAACGGGAGCGCGGCCGCTCTGTCCTTGCTCGCCGTCGCCGGCGTCTTGTCCCCAGCATCAGGACCCAGAGCCGATGGCTGCGGCGTCGGCGGCACCGCTGCGTAGAAACAGTCGGCGGGCGCGTCCTCCGGCGCGTCGTCACGCTTCCGCGCGTGTCTAAGCGGCATGCTCATTCACGGCGGGAAGCAGCAATCCCTCGGTGGTCGCAGGTGCTCCCGACGGTTCTGCAGCGCGCCACCTTGCGCGCAAATCGCCAAGTGAGACCTACGGGCCCGCCCCCGGCCTGCGTCTCTGACTGGGGTGGCGATGGCTTGAATGGAAAGCGCCGCCGGTCGTTTCTCGCCACAGGAACGAGCGCGAAGGGCGGGCGGTTGCCGCCGTCGGGTCACCGCGGAGGCGGCTATGCGTGTGCGTGTGCGTCTGTCGCTTGTGTCGTTTGCCGCGTTGCAGATCACTCGCGGACGGCCAGCCAGCGAACGACATATCGCGGAATACACTCATCAGCGGCGTGAGCGGCGGCGGCGCGTGGCGAACGCTCATCTGTTCGACGCGAAGATCTTCATGTATCCAATAAATCAACAGGCGAGTGGGTCGCTTCCAGTGATTTCCACACTGGAGTTCAGTGGTTGGGGCCAGTATGTACCGGAAATCGTGTGATTGGATGTACGAGGCGATTGATGAGCGCCTTGAAGCAGTTTTACGTGTGGCTGTTCGTACCATGCATTTCGAGATGAATTAAAGTTAAATTCGATACTTTTTGCGTTTTTTTTTAGTAAAACCCACCGTGCCACTGTATAAGATGCGTGCAGAGACCAGCCTGGCAGTCAATGTGATGCGGGACATGGATGGATGCGTAATCACTGGACGTGCGCACGCGGGCGACGGGGTCGCGTCACCCGCTTACCGTACGCTATATCAGTACATCGCCTCCACTTTTACCGCCGACCTTCACTCGCGCGACCCTTGGCGCCCGTACACTCATCCAGTCGTCGCCGTTTCGCCACCCAGTCAGCTTGGCGATCCTAACGCAAGGGTTCCCTTCAATGCAGTACACTTCAGCACTGTACCGTACAGATAAAGTAGGTGCCGTCCGCGCCAGTCAGCTGTTCGATCCCCTCAGTCGGCAACTGACCCCCAAGCGCGTCCACCAGAGGTTTCCTCTTATTCCCAGGCGGTTTCATTGGTCGCTTGCCTTCCTCCCCCCGAGAAAGGCGGCCTCCCTCCATTCGGTCATCAAGCTCGACGACTCCCCCGGCTTGGACGATGGCGCCGCTCTCGGTCCGCGAGGAGGAGGGCGACGCGCCGACGGCGGCGTACTACGTGGCGGTGCCGGCGACGCCGTCCAAGCGCGCGGATGCGGTGGGATTCGCGGCGGACCCGACGGCGAAGAAGGAGAAGCCGACGCTGATGGAGCGATACGAGCGCGAGCCGCCGTTCAGCGCGCGCGCGCACCCGCTGGCGTCGGCGTCGATGCTGTCGGTGGCGACGGTGCAGTGGCTGCAGCCGCTCATCTCGTTGGGCGCGCAGAAGATCCTGGACAAGGAGGATGTGTGGCGCGTGACACCCGAAGACGAGTGCGACGCGCTGCACGCGCGCTTCGTCGGCCACCTGGCCGCCTCCAAGCAGCGCGTCGCCGGCATCCCGTGCGTTGCGATCGCGCTGGCCAAAACCTTTCGGCGGGAGCTGTGCGTGATCCTTGCTAACTACCTCATGTATGTCGTGGCGATGGTGCTCCAGCCGTACGTGCTGCAGGCAATCCTCGACTTCCTGAACGACGAGCCCAACATGTTTGGCATTGACAGCGGGTACGCGCTCGTGGCGTTGATGGCCGTCGTGTCGCTGCTCGGTACTACCGGCGTCAACTACGGCTTCTTCGCGTCCGCGCGCACGGGCGTCAACATCCGCTCGCTCATGATGAGCGTCGTGTACGAAAAGGCGCTGCGGCTGTCGTGCGTCGCTCGTCAGTCATACACGTCCGGCGAGATCACGACGCTTATGAGTGTCGACTCAGAGCGCATCTTCTACATGATGACGAACGGGCCGTGGTTGCTCGTCACTCCGCTCGTGTTCATCCTCACGGTGATCCTTATCGCGCTGCTGTTCGACGTCGTCTCCGCCATCTGCGGTGGTGTGTTGCTCGCGACGGCCTTAACGGTCTCCGTTCGACTCGCCGACCGTATCGGCAAGGTACAGTCGCAGCTCCTCGATATCATCGAAGAGCGCGTTCGCGTGACCTCTGAGGCGCTTCAAGGCATTCGTGTCATGAAGTTCTACGCGTGGGAGGAGTCGCTTGCCAAGCGTGTGCAGGCGCTTCGCGCTCGCGAGATCCAGCTGTACCGCAAATTTCACTCGATGGAGATCATCAACGTCACGATGCTTTACCTGACACCCGTGTACTTCGGCGGCATTGCGCTTGCGCTCCACGTGGGCCTGTGCGGCGAAGTGACTGTCACGGAGGTGTACACGCTGATCGCGCTCGTCAACATCAGTCGCCTCGTCGTCAACATGTTCCCGGCTGCCATCGGCTCCATCTCGCAAGCGAACGTCGCCTTGAATCGAATGGATGCGTACCTTCAGAGTGACGAAGTTGACCAGAGTGGCAAGTCCGGTAGTGAAGCGTCGCCTGCGCTAAGTGCTCCGCAGGATTCCTTGACCGGAACCATCACAGTTCGAGATGCACGCTTCCTCTGGTCTCTTCCGTCGGCTTCGTTGAAGCTTGCAACGGTGTCATCTGCTGGTAATGGAGACCAAGTCGCCGCGGCAACTGCTCAGCAAGGTTTTGCGCTGGACGGTGTCAATCTTCAAATCGACGCCGGGTCACTCGTCATGATTGTTGGTAAAGTGGGGGCGGGCAAGTCGAGTCTGCTGAGCGCGCTCTTGGGAGAGATGATCGTATCACACGGCTCGGTGGACGTTCACGGCCAAGTGTCATACGTGAGCCAAGAAGCCTGGATCCGCAACTGCAGCGTCAAGGAGAATATTATGTTTGAAGACGAGTTTGACCCAGCCCGCTACGCTCGCGTGCTGCGGGCGACGCAGCTGGACGTTGACTTGAAGGTGCTCCCCGACGGCGACAAGACGGAGATCGGCGAGCGCGGTATCAACTTGAGTGGCGGTCAGAAGGCTCGCGTCGCGATTGCGCGTGCGATGTATCGCCGCGAATACGACATCCTCGTGCTAGATGACCCTCTCAGCGCTGTTGATCCCCACGTTGCTCACGCTATTTTCGAGCAGTGCATTGTCGGTTTGGCGAAAGAGAAGACGCGGTTGTTGGTGGTGAACAGCCACTACGACCTCCTTCTTCACGCTGACAAGGTGGTCGTCATTGAGAATGGCCGTATTGCTGGCGATGGAACGTACGAGGAAGTGTTGGCGCAGTTCCCCGACCTTCAAGCGCACTCGAAGGAGCATAACGATTTCGAGCACGATATCATCGACGAGCACAACGAGAACGAACACAGCGACGTGCCTGTTATTGCCTCCTCAATCGAGAAGCAGCGCGTCGACTCGGTAGTCGTGGAACATCCTGCTTCATCAACAGTGGCTGCTGATGAGGGCACGAAAGACAGCGGTGCTGGGCGCCTCGTGCAGGAGGAAGATCGAGTCAAGGGCAAAGTGAGCGGCGCAGTTTACAAGGCGTATTTCGACGAAACCGGATACAACGGCGTCGTGGTCGTGGTCGTAATTTTGCTGGCATTTGGCGTCGGTCAGGGCTTTCGCGTTATGGTGGACTGGTGGCAAGGACACTGGGCAAAGAACATGGTCCGAGACGGCGTCGATCCGACCTATTCGGGCACGTGGTTTGGCATGTGGTACCTCGGATTCATCCTCATCAGCTCTGCTCTGATCGTGGCACGTGGTCTGCTCCTGATCGAAAGCTGCATTCGGGCGTCCACGAATCTTCACGACGAGCTGTTCCGTCGTGTGCTGAACGCGCCAGTGAATCTATACTTCGACATCACGCCCGTCGGTCGCATTCTCAACCGATTCTCGAACGATCTGGACCAGATGGATGCGATCTTGCCGGAGAACTACCACGAACTGCTGCAGAGTCTCGCAATCTTCTTCGGTTCGTTGGTCGTGTGCGCGGCGGCGTCTTACTGGATCGGGCTTTCATACTTGCCCATGATCGTGATCTTCGTCGTCACGGGTCTGTACTTCAAGAAGACGTCGCGTGAGATCAAGCGCCTCGAGGGTATTACGCGCACACCCGTGTTCAGCATGTTCGGCGAGACGCTCAACGGTCTACAGACCATCCGCGCGTTCAAGATGCAGGAGGTTTTTAGCAAGCTGAACAGGAAGGCCGTGGATACGAACGCAGCGTTTTATCTGGCGTATTGGTCCACTGGTCGATGGCTCGCTGTTCGTCTCGACTGGCTGTCGGTCGTGGTCATCGTGGTGGTCTCGCTGTACCTGGTGATTGCCAAAGACGAAGTCGGCTCCATCATGGCCGGCATCTCGCTCACGTACTCGCTCATGCTGACGTCGATGGTTCAGTGGGTGGTGCGCTGCATGGACATGACGGACAATGCCATGACGAGCGTGGAGCGTCTGATGCATTTCCGAACCATCCCTGCCGAGGAGGAGAGTGCGGAGCTTGTACCGATCAACACGGACGTGTGGCCGATGAGCGGCTGCGTCAAGTTCGATAGTCTCTGCCTCAAGTACCGCCCGGAGCTCCCGCTCGTGCTGCGTGGCGTTAACATGGACATCGATGCCGGCGAGAAGGTGGGCATTTGTGGTCGCACGGGCGCGGGCAAAAGCTCACTGATGATCGCGCTGTTCCGGATCTGCAACTTCGAGTCCGGTACCATCTACATCGACGGCGTCGACATCTCGAAGGTGAAGCTCCACGACTTGCGACGAAGCCTGGCCATTATCCCGCAAGACCCTGTGCTTTTCAGTGGTTCTTTGCGTGAAAACCTCGACCCGTTCGGCGACTACTCGGACGAGCGGATCTGGTCGGTGCTGAAGCAAGTGCACTTGTTCGACGCCGTGACGACGTGGGGCGCCGGGCTCGACTTCGTTGTGTCGGAGAGCGGCGAGAACTTGTCGGTTGGTCAGCGCCAGCTGCTGTGCATTGGCCGAGCGCTGCTCAAGGACAGCAAGATCGTGGTGCTTGACGAGGCGACGGCCAACGTGGACACGGCGACGGACAACCTCATCCAGGTGACGATCAAGGAGACGTTCGAGGACCAGACGGTGCTCATTATCGCGCACCGCATCAACACCATCATGCACTGCGACAAGATCGCGGTCATGGACGCGGGTCAAGTGGCCGAGTTCGGCGCGCCGCAGGAGCTGTTGCAGCGCAGTGGCTCTATCTTTACGTCACTCGCGGCGCGATCGGCCACTGCGACGACGAAGAAGTTGCGCGAATGAGTGGGAGCACGCGTGCACACAAGGACTTGTCAGCATGGTTCAGTCCATTCGTGGATGCATATGCATAGCTGTGGATGAATGGCGGCTTATTGCTGCTGTGGGATGATGGCGCCAAAAACCTGTTGCATTCGATGCACCTCGATCTACGCAACGAGCGACGCTTCGCGGGGTAGGATGAATATATATCGGTGACGATGTGAGATGTAATAAGGTCGCAAATTTCGATTCAATTTGAGCAATACCGTGATTCGAGCTCTTGAAGCTAATGTGTAGCTTACAAGCTCGGCTCAGCTTGGCTCGGCTCGGCCTATTTAACCTCAACTTTGCAAGCAAACTGCCACAAGCAAGCACTATCACAAATTTTGTCAATGTATATATATAAATGAAGAAGGTGATAGACGTCTGACGTACGTACTCTATATGTATTATACGTTGACATGACCACCTCACTCGTCATCCGAGAGAACAAGCTTTTCACCTTGTGAGCATTTTCGAATCCGCATCGGACCGCGTACCATGGGCGCCAAGCTGTCGTCGCTGTCTCCGTCGGCGCTTGCGATCGCCGCGGCGTCGCCCGGCGCTTCCCCAGTGGAGAAGACGCGGTCCTTGCGGCGGCTCGCGGCGACGGCGTTGCTGCTCGTGCTGTATGCGCGGCGCACGACCGCCACTCTGCGCGAGCAGCACGCGGTGCTGTCGCTACGCGAGGACCCACTGCCTCACGGCGAGCACGTGCGCGCAGTGCTGCGCTACACGCTGTGGGGTCAGCTGATCGCTGGGTCCGAATTCCTGCTGTGCCTGGTCAAGCCTGCGCTCGCGGGCCGCATCGGGCGCTCGCTCGTCTGGAAACCCAGCGACTCGGTCTGCAACCTCGCATACGGCCCACACGCGCGCCACACGCTGGATTTGTACGGTGCGAATGCGGCTGGGAGCGGCGTTAAGAAACCCGTGGTCGTGTTCGTGCACGGCGGGGCGTGGTCCTTCGGCCACAAGTGGCAGTACGCGCTCGTGGGCGAGTTCCTGGCGACGCAGGGCGCGCTCGTGGCCGTCGTCAACTACCGCACGTTCCCCACCGGTTCGACGATCGACATGGTCGACGACGTGGAACAGGCAGTGCGTTCGTGCTCGTGAGCTGCAGATGCTGGTGGATTTGACTCGAACTGATGCGGTTATCTATGTGTGTCCAGGTCCTCTGGGTCGCCGACCACTGCCGCGAGTCCGGTGGAGACGAGCGCCGCATCTTTCTCAGCGGCCACTCGTCAGGTTGGATGCTGGAGCATGAGATTATCGGTTACCGACTCCTCAGGCTGATGTTGCTGGACTCTGTTTGTACAGGCGCACACGTGGGAGCGCTCGGGCTGACGCTCTCGGCTCTCCGCGTGGCGGCAAAGGATGCCGACAAGACGCCGGTTCGTTTGTTTTTTCATAGTCGACCAGTCTCGATGCTGATGACTCCAGCTCTAATCGTCGGTGTCGTCACGCGATTCAGACCAAGCGCGAGCTCGTGCACCACGTCGCAGGCTTCATTGGTCTCGCCGCGCCCTACCACATCGCTGACCACTACCAGTTCGAGAGCGACCGCGTGGTCGGGCCTATCAACGGTGAGACGCAAAGCCTTCCTTCAGTGCCATGGTGTCACTTGCCAAGCTAAATCTTTCTGCCTGTCGACTCCAGGCGTGCACGAGATCTCGTCCATGAAGCCGGCCATGCTGGGCGAGCGCAACTTTGACCGGCTGAGCCCCACCGCGCTGATCGAGGACGCCGCGCGCCAAGGTGCGGCCAACGATACTCAACGCTCTCGGCTGCTGTCGACGCTCATGCTCGGCTCGTGATGTACATGCAGGACCAGCGCTCACGCTGCCGCCCTTCTACCTCATCCACGGCGTCGATGACACGGTGCGTGCCTTCACAATCCTCATAACATTAATTGTTAATCTCACAAGTAGGCGTCTATGATCCTGCTGTCGCCGAATGCACCTACAGACCGTACCGACGAGCTCCTCCAAGCGACTCGCTGCAGCTCTGGTACGATTGCTCATCTCTCATCTACCTCAACATTCGCTCCACCATCACAACTAACTCGTCACCACGCCTTGTCAACAGCATCGAGCGGGGCAGCATGCCGAGTACATCGAGCTGACCGACTGCACGCACGAGGGCCTCGTGTTCGCCGTCATGGGCGACCCCGTCGAGTGCCGCGACGCCGCCATCAAGCACATCCGCCGCGCACTCTTCGGCCCGCCGCCCGCTGCACTGCCAGCACTCACCGCCTCCCCCACGAGCAAGCTCTGAGCGAAGGCAACAACCTTGTCGCTTCCTTATTCTCTCACTCTAATCGGCTTGCTCCTCCCGTTCAACTCCTTCACGAAAATGAAGCGCCTTCTTCATACTTACACACTTGTGCTTTCCCCACAAGATCTGCCTACCGAAGGTACTGCTCGTACCCCTCGAGCCCCTCCGAGTAGAGTTCGCGGTGGAGGGCGCGGTCGCGCGCCTGCTCCTCTCTCCGCTGGGCCTTGCGCGGGCCCGACGAAGAGGATGAGCCTAGTGTCGGCGTCTTGTCCTCGGTCTTGCGCTTGCGCGCGAGCTGCTCCTGCACGCGCTGGGCCTTGCTCTTGCCGTCCGCCGCATGTGCCGCCTGCTGCTCATCGTGCGGCGGGAAGTGCGTCACGCGCGGCGCCGCCTGCTTGGCGCTGCCGATGCCCGCGCGATCCGTCTTGAACGTGGTGGCCACGGGCGTCACGCGGCCGTCGCCCGTCGGGCCTAAGCCTGTGTTCTCTTGCCAGCCCATGCCCACCAGCAGCTTGTACCCGCGGTTCGACTCGGGCAGCCACACTAATAGTTCCCACAGAGCCGACGCGTTAGCGAGCCGATGGACAAGGGCACCATTGAAGAAGAAGACGTACCTTTGCGCAGCGTGGGCGCCTTGGTGACGGACAGCAGATGCGCCGTGGACTGGTCATGCTTTGCCACGCCGCCGTCCTTGACGTACAGCTTGCAGGCCGCGCAGAAGTACATGGCGGCCACAAGCAGGAGCACCTCGCGCCTTCTTCTTGTAGTAATGCTAATCAAAAGTGCGCTTCCTGCTGCTTTCCCGTCAAAACAGTGCATTTTCAACCAATCAGTACACATAAAACACACAAAATAAGGCCAACTTGAAGCTTTGATTGGCTATAAAACCGCCCCTGGCGCCGAAGACGAGCACCAAGGTGATCATGGGAATATGGAGGTCGGGTGGGTGGACGGATGGAGGACCGACGCGCCTTTCTACCGGCGCAGGGCGTTACAGGCGCGGTCGACCCGCGGGAAGACGCGCTCGAGCGTGAGCGGTAGCTGGAAGGCGACGAGCAGCACGCCGAAGGGCAGCTTCTCGGCCACGAGTCCTCGCGCGCGGCCCTTGGTCACGGCGCACACGCTCGACAGCGTTGCGCTCACCACGCGGAACGTATGCGCGCCCACGCGCAGCGCCAGCGCCAGCGGAGCCTCGTCCTGGACGTCTACGCGCTTCTCGGCGTGCTGATCGCGCTCGGCGAGCACCGCGCGCCGCGTGAGCTGCTCGAACAGCACTGGGAACTGCGCGAGGTCGCGCGCAGTGTCGTGGTGACTGCTGCTTCTGTTGCTGTTTTGCGCGAGGAAGCAGCCCTCGGCGTACTCAATCGCGCCGCTGCTGCTCAGGAAGCACGCGCCGTCGTACACGCAGGTGGATTCACTGTCCGGATACAGCAGCTCGTGCACGAACGCCCGCCAGTGCCGCGCGTGCCGCGACTCCATCGCGCCGCCCGTCCTCTCGCCTGCAAATTCAGGAATGAGGCCGCCACTAGCCGCACACTCGACGCAATTACTGCATCCTCTTGTCATTAGATTGGAGTCGTCAGGTCGCGCTGCCGTTTGCTGTTTAGCCGGTAAGACCTTGGTGATGCATGTGCAGTGAAGGGAGGATGGACTCCTTCATGAAGCACCCACATTGAACGTCCCACGCCCCGTTTGTCGAGAACCTGTCGACTCGAACTCCCCCTCACTCGCCATTCTGTTCAAGAAGAAGATCGTAAACCGCCAGTATGGGCGCCAGGCTATCGTCGCTGCCTCCGCCGGCGGCGCTCGCTGCTTCCCTCACGGAGACGGCGGGGCTCGCGGCGGCGGCGCTCGTGCTCGTTTTGTACGCGCGGCACACAGCCACAAATCTCCGCGCTCACCACGCGATGTTATCGCGGCAAGAAGATCGATTGCCGCGTGGCCAGCACGTGCGCGCCGTGCTTCGCTACACTCTCTGGGGGCAGTTCTTCGCTACGACGCAGTACATGCTGTGCCTGGTCAAGCCGTCGATGGGCCGGCGCATCTTGCGTTCGTTCGTCTGGAAGCCGCGCGGCGCACTGCGTGACGTTGTGTACGGCCCGCAGGCGCGCCACACGCTCGATCTGTACGGCGTGGGCGGCCAGAAGAAGCCCGTGGTCGTGTTCGTGCACGGCGGTACCTGGACGCGGGGGAGCAAGTGGGTCTACGCGCTCGTGGGCGAGTGCCTGGCGATGCAGGGCGCGCTCGTGGCCGTCATCAACTACCGCACGTTCCCCACGGGCTCGGCGATCGACATGGTCGACGACGTGAACCAGGCGGTACGTCCTGACGCTTTGACAGCGACACGGATAGATAATGAGGAAGGATCTAACTCGTGTGGTTACCTTCTAATGTCCAGGTCCTGTGGGTCATTGATTACTGCCATGAGTTCGGCGGAGACGAACGCCGCGTCTTCCTCGTCGGCCACTCGGCGGGTGAGGCTCAGCAAAGATGGAGATAGAGTGGCGGCGTGGATGGAGGAGGGCTCATGTGTGGCGTTGACTGTTATTACCAGGTGCGCACCTTGGCGCTTTAGCTCTGACGCGCTCGGCGCTTCGCGTGGCGGATGGCGGTGCTGCTGACAGCAAGCAGGTTCGGGTGAAGCCTTCTCCCCACACGTAAGCGCTCCAAGACACTGACTACTGGTGCACGAACGGAGTGTTGTTCTGTTGTATACGCAGCGCGAGATCGTGCGCAACGTCGTGGGCTTTATCGGCCTCGCGGGGCCGTACCACCTCGCCGATCACTACCGATTCGAGCACAGCCGCGTCTTTGGACCCATCAAGGGTGAGTAGTCGACCATGGTCTTATTGCTTCCTTGTCCGTCCTCACGCTGATACTCGATCCGTGCATGATGGATCAAAGGCATCCACGAGATCTCGGCAACCAAGCCATCCATGCTGGGCGAGCGCAACTTTGACCGGCTGAGCCCCACGGTGCTCATCGAAGACGCCGCAAGTCACGGTGAGGCGTCTGACTCGGTTGTGCCCATGCGAGTCTCTTTAGGTTGGCGCTCACCTTGTAGTATTGATGCGGATGAAGAATTAGCGCTCAATCTGCCTCCCTTCTACCTTCTCCACGGTCTCAACGAAGCGGTGCGTCGTCAGATATGGCGAGATCCCATCAGGTGTGTGACGCTCATGTGCTTGTGGAATGTGAATAGGTGGTGCCCACCAGCTCGTCCAAGCGACTGGCCGCTGCCCTGGTACAATCGCCCACAATGTCATCTCCTGACTACCGCCCCGTGACGACTTACGCAGCCTTGTTGGTGTCCATGACAGCGCCAAGCGGGACAGCGCGTCGAGTATGCTGAGCTGGCTGACTGCACGCACTTCGACATCATTTTCGCCGCCATGGGGGAGCCCGTCAAATGCCGCGATGCGGTTATTAAGCACATCCACCGCATCGTCTTCGCTTACCCGCTCTTACTGCGTGATACGAGGGTGTGACAGACAGAGAAGAAGATACTCGAGGAGGAAGAGATGGGAGTTGAACACTGTGGTTTGAGGCAAATACGAGCATGCAAAGATGTGTTGCTGCTGGTGGCTCATGAGACTGGCAGCTTAGACGCCAAAGACGCTCATGATGGCGTCCAGCGAGCGCGAGTCGAGCGCTTGCTTGTACCGCTTGGTGCACTGGCGCAGCCATGGGACGTCGACGCGCACGCGCTTCGCCTGCAGCAGCGCCACCATGCGCGGCGAGCTCAGGAACTGCGCGTCATTCCAGGCAAAGAGTCGATCATCATCATCATCAGTACCGGTCACCCGTGGCGAGTCTCCATGCAGTCAAGGACGAACCTGACAGAGCTGCGTGACGTTCTTTGGCTTCTTGGTGTGCGCGCACTTCTCGAAGTCGACGAACGTGCACCGCCAGCCACGGCCTGTCGTGGCTGGCCCTCCGCCTCCCTTGCGCGAGATGATAATGTGTCGGTGCGGGTGCGTCATCTCCTCCTTGTTGACTCCCATCAGGTCCATCGTGAAGCACTGGGACAGCATCTCGCGCACGACCCAGAGCGCGTCGGCCCGCGCGACGAGCGCGTCGCCCTGCCCCAGGAACTCGACCACGTTCTTTCCCTCGAGACGCTCCTGCAGGAACCACCCGGGCCCAGCGTCCACCAGCGTCGCGCCCACACCCATGCGGTTCATGACGCGCAGCCACTTGGCCTCGTCCGCCACCGATCGCTGCGCCTCGGCGCCGGCCGCTGCGAGCTTGGCGACCACGGGCGTGAGCTCCTTGGTGTCACTTAGCAACTCGCCCGTGTAGAGCACGCCGCGCTTGCCACGCGCGAAGAAGCGCAGCGGCCCGCGCACCCGCTGCTCCAGCGCACTCATCGCATCCCCACCCGCAGTCGACGTCAGCTGCTCGATATGCTCATCCGCCAACTTCCACGTACGCCACCTGCTCGCCCAACACACAGCGTTAGCATCTAGACAAGGCTCGCATCTAAAACCCCTACGATGGCGCAAGCACGTGCCGATTCAGGTGCGCCGACGTCGGGAAGCTGCGGCTCTCGCTCTCGTTGGATGGCGTCGATGCATCCACTTGGTCGACAGAAGGCACGGCGGCGGGGGCGTCAACAGACGACGAAGGAGTATCGGAGTGGTCAGAGGTTGGGAGCAAGACGCCCAAGACGCTGTCCTGCTCGCTGGGCGACAAGAATGACCGCAGCGTTGGGCAGCGCGCGACCGCCGCCAGGTTCCACATCGCGTCCTCGATTTGGTCGCTGGTAATGGCGAAATGGAGCACAAAAGCATGACGATGGTCCGTATTGATAGGTGCATTTTGGAGAATGATGTGAGCATTTGAGACGATTATACACTGATCATTATGGGACACCATCGCGCAATTTGATGGCGAATGGTGCGAGGGTGGTGGAGCAAAGAGCGATTGGCGCTTTGTATGTTTGGGCTCGCTTCACATGTAGAGGTCGAGCAGGAACTTCTTGTAGAGCGTCATGAACTTGGCGATGAAGGCCTCGAAGTGGAAGATGTCCTTGGATCCGCGCTGCATGCGGTGCTCGTAGTAGGCGGCCCAGCGCACGAGCTCGTGCTTGAGGTCGTCGTCCAGGCGGCTCATGAGCTCGCGGCACAGCACGCGCAGGATCACCTCGGACGGCACGCAGTTGGCCAGCAGCTCGTAGATCATCTCGCGCGCCTTCAGCAGTCTGAGCAGCCGAGTCAACACAACATTAGCTTGTTTCCCCGGCCAGTCATGGGCTTTGCAAGTAATGACGAACGTACCCGCCAGGCGACTGCTCCTGAAGCACGACCTTGGACAGCGTGCAGATGTACTCCTCCCACGCCGGAAGCTGGATCTGCTGCTCCGGTGAGAACGGGTAGCTGTTGTTGCAAGGCGATCGGCAATCACAGTCAGACCACTAGACACCATTACCCATCAGTCAATACTGGATGCTGACGACACTTACTTTTGCACGCGGCAGGTCTCGAGCATGAGCAGCGCGCGGCGCAGGTTGCGTTCGCTCTTGACAGCGATGTCCTGGCCGAGCGGCGCGCAATAGGCGAGCCCTTCCTTGGCGCACACGCCCTGCAGGATGGTGGTCACCTCTTCGAGCGAGGGCGCGCCGACGCGGATGCCGAGGCAACGGCTGCGCAGCGGGTCGATCACCTTGGACGGGTTGTTGCAGCACAGCACGAGCCGGCACGTGGCCGTGTACTTCTCCATGGTGCGGCGCAGCGCGTGCTGCGCGTTCTTGCTCAGCTGGTCGACCTCCATGAGCAGCACGACCTTGAACTGGCGGCGCGCGTTCGAGTCCGCGAGGTGGTACTGCGCGATCTCCTTGAGTACCTCCTGCACCACGAGCCGGTCGTTGGTGGCGCCCACGTCCGACGGGTTCATCTCGATGTGGTAGTTGCTCGCGACCGTCGTGATCTCCACCTTAGTCGTGCGGTTCGGCACCTTGAACGACTTGTGCTCCAGCCGCACCTTGAGTGCGCCGTCCCCGTACAGCTCGCGCAGCAGCGCCATGATGCGCGTCTTCTTGCCCGCGCCCGATGGTCCGTACACGAGCAGATGTGGCAGGTCGCCAGACGCCGCCAGGTTGCGCAGCCGCTTGGTCACATCCGGGTGGAAGTCCAGCGTCGCCAGCTCCGTCGGCCGGTACTTGTCCACCCATAGCATCGTTGGAATGAGAGCGGGACGAAGCGCGAGAGGCAGGAGGCGCGGCAAGAAGCGAGTGGTTTGAGCTGCGGACCTGCTCGCGGTCGATCCGTTCCCAGTTTGGCGCCAACGCCGCTTTTTGGCGGGACTGGGGTAATACCGTAGGCGACGTATTCATACGTCCGCGTGATAATCTCGCGGGAGTGACCAATGTCACTAGATTTCGCCAGTCGTCCGAGTGTAGCCATTTACGTCAACACTTCACTGGAACGCATTGCACTACATATTACTGTACGAGTATTGTTGACGTGTTGGAGCAATTGCGACGCCAACTCGTTAAGAATGCACTGTTCATTGCTACGCACAACATAATTTACTGCATTCCCATTGACTCCTCGTCCAACGTTGCATAGATTTATGCCTCGACTGTCGGGCGCTCCGAGCGCGCTGGCTGTTGCGACGACAGCTCGGAGATGTGCTCGAGATTTCGCAGCAGCTGGTCCAGCTCACTCTCCGCCACGGTCGTCGTCGTCGTCGTCGTCGTCGCCGTCATCATGGAGTGTGGCGAGTCCGAGCCGCTGGGTTTCGACCGCACACGATCACGGATAGAAGCGTTGGCGTTGCGGCATGCTCGGAATCCAGTAGACTCAGTCGATAGCGGCGAGGTGTTTGTTTCGGATCGACGCCTCCGACTGATCTCACTGCTGCTGCTTCTGCTGCTGCTGAGACTCGTCGCTTCAATGCTGCGCCTCCGATCGCCACGGTCTCGAGCGTCCTTGGGGTCTGCGAGCACCCGGCCAGACGAGATCGAGCGCTGCAACTTGCCGATCGCTGCGTTTCGCTCATGAAGGTCGCGCACCAGTGTCTTCTCGTTCGCGAGCAGCAGCGCACAACGCTTGCGCTCGCCCTCCAGCTGATGCTGCAGCGCCTCGATCTCTTCAACCAGCTCGGTCGTGTGGCCCTCGACCGCCGACTTCAGGTGCTCCTGGCACTGCATAAGCTCGCGAACGCGCGCCTCAGCCTCGTCGCGATCGTGCAGTGCTGCTTCCAGGTCGTGCTGCGCGCTTGCAAGCGCTTCCTGCAGTTTATTCCTCTCCAGCTTATAGCTTTCGTTCAAGCACGCGGCCTCACGCACCTGCAGCATCAGATCGCGGGCACTGGAGGAGCGTATAGTATTGCCAAGCTGCTCCTCCAGCTGCTTCACGTGCCGCTTGTAGCTCTTGACCTGCGCACTGAGTGCCACCAAGTTCGTCTGGTCCGACTTGGACTGCTGCGCAAGCTCGACCACCTTGTCACCCAGAGAGAGGTTGCGCTTCCCTAGCTGTTCAATGCGAGACACCAGTTTCGTCATCTCGCGCTCGAGCTGTTCTCGTTCGCGCAGCAGCTTCTTCTCCCTCGCCTGCTTCTCCTGGCACGCTGTCGTCGCAGCCTCCGTGGCGCGCTCAAGCTCGCCCTCCAGCTGCGAGATCTTGTTAGTCAATTCGTGGCGCTCCGTTTCCAGTTCGCGTTCTTTGCGGCTTGCTGCCGCCTCGAGATCATGCGCACGTTCAGTGCTTTCCGAAATCTGCGCTTCCAACCGAGCGATCTGGTCACTCAGGGCAGTTTTGTCGCCGCTTAGCTGCTCTACCTTGGCTCGAAGGTCTTCCACCTTGCGCACCTCCACTTCCAGGCGTCGCTCACTACGCAGCCGCATGTCTGTCACTTGTCCCTCCCACGTCGCCTTCTCCTCTTCGGCCAGTTCCAGGCGCCTCTGCATATTCAGGACTGACGTTTTGGCGTCATCCTTGTCAAGCAGCTGACGATACAGGTCGTCGATTTTGTCATTCAGCCTCCGAGCAGCCTCATCGTGCTGCCGACGCGCATGCTCGAGCTCCTCGCGTACCGAGCAACGGTCGGATTCGCTCCGCGCGAGCTCCTTCTTCAACTCTGCCAGTTCTTGGCGTAACGTCTCTGCCTCTTCACGCGCTGAAGCGGCGCTCTCTTCGTTGTCCAGCAGTGCCTTGAAGCCAACATCAAGCTGTTCTGCTAGTGACGTGCGAACGTTTTGAAGTTGCTGATACTGCAACCGTGACTGCTCGAGTTCGCGCTGCAAGTTCGAGATCTGGTCGCGCAAATGCCGCTCGTCATACGCGAACTGGCGGTGCTTCTCTTCGGCTTTCTTGACGTCGCGCTGGAGCTCGTAGATGACTTGGTCCTTTTCGGTGATACGAGCGTGCAGACCTGCGATCTCTTGGCTAAGCGTCTGCTTCTCCTGTTGCAATCCTTCCTTCTCCTGCTTGAATTCGCCGCGCAGTCGGTCCTTAAGCGACGCAATTTCGCTGCGCAGCGTAGACACCATCACAACGTGGTCCTTCGACGTCATGCGCGTCTTGGCAGCTAGCAGCTCGTCCTTGGCCGCCTTGAGCTCTTTCTGAATAGCCGAGACATCGTCCTGCAGATTCGCTTTCTCGCGTTGCAGACCTGCAACGAGCGACAAAAGTTCTTGCCGTTGCTGCTCGTTCTCCTTCCGTGCGCTATCATCCGTCGAGTGCAATTGCTCACGCAACGACATCAGGCTGGACGCGTTCTCAAGCTGCAGCTTCAGCTCTTTGATCTCGCTGCGCTTGCGTTCGGCCTCCAGCTGCGCAGCCGCGACTTCTGCTATTGCTGAGCTCACCTTCTGCTCAAGCTCCCGAACGGTTTGCTCCTTGTGTCGCTTGGCGTCTTCCAAGCTCTGCATTTTCTCTCGAACACGCTGAATCTCAGACGAGAACAATGACGATGAGGAGGTCGCGCCCACGGTATGCGTCTCTGTGCTAGCAAGAGCAAGCAGTTCCTGCCGCAGTCGCTGGTTCTCGTCGCTCGCGGTCTGCAGGTTCTCCGCGTGTTGCCGGACGCGCGCGCTCTCCTCAACAAGCCGGTTGCACTCGAGTGCTTTGTCCCGCAGCTGCTGCTCCAGCTCGAGGCACTTGGCCTGCACCTCAGCCTCCTTGCGCTGCATCTTGACCTCGAGTTGCTCGACGGCCTGCGCGAAGCCAGTCAGCGTGTGCCGCGCATCCTTGAGCTGGCGCTCCATGTCGAGCCTCTGCTGGTTCGCGCGCGCCTTCTCGGCCGCCCATAGCTTCTGCTTGGCCTCGAGGCTGTCCATCGCCTCTCCCAGCTCGCGGTTCTCGCGCGCGAGCCGCGCAACCTCGTCGCTCTTGGCGTCCGAGCCGTCGGCGCAGCGCCGCAGCGTGTCGAGCTCCTTCTTGTACCGCTCCTCGCGCTGGCGGTAGAACTCGACCTGGCACGTGAGCGCCTCGATGGTGCTCTTCTGCTCGGCGTGCAGCTGGTCCAGCACGGACCCGTACACGAAGGACGGGTCGTCCATGAACTTGCCGCTCATATTGTTGTGGCTGCTGTTGTTGCTGAAGCTGCTGCTGCTGCCACTGCTGCGCTGGCTCAATCGCGACGCGCTGGCGCCGAACGCGCGCTCCCGCACCGCCGACGTCGCCATGTACGCCGCCTCTCCCAGCACCATCCGCCCGAGACAGGAGGCGCCGCGTAGTGATCGGATATGGGGCGGGTCGCTTTTGCTTTCGCCTTTTGGTCGCACGAGATCTCGCTTTTCCCGCGCAACGGCAACATGTGGGCAGCTTTTCGAAAACAGTGCAAGAGGTACGCTATTGCCAAAAATATATGCGGATTTTGAATGCTTGGTATAAATCGACAAGACACCTATTAACCTAATTCTTGACACGGGTGAGTTTAAATTTTGCGCCAGTTTGCCTAATCTTTTCAGCCAATCGCTGCATTGATAGTCTCCAATAGTGAGTACCATTCGCTAAAATTCTAGTTTCAACTAGACTTTACCACGAGAACCCCTTATTTTAACCCACTCACGTCGCTTAGATTCATTTTTCCGCATTTTTATTGGCAGAAAAGGCGTAAAGAGCTGGCGAGAATATGCTTGTGGACCACGAGTTGTTCCCTGCGCGTTTTTGTATGGCGATCCCCCATGTAGACGCCGTCTGGACCGGTCCAAGCACTCGAAGGCTCACTCAGTTCTTTCCCCGTCGCGCTGCCCCCAAGCCACGCGGCCCTCGATCAACTTAGACCCCCTTTCCTACGCTATGGCGGACTCGCAGGCGGACCTCATGCAGCGCATCGACGCACTGGAGGTGGCGGCCGAGAAGAAGGACGCGCGCATCCGCGAGCTACAGCAGCAGGTCAAGAAGGCGGTGGACGACTCGGCCAAGCACCGCGAGCGCTTCTACCTGACGACGGCCATCCACTACACGAATGGCAACCCGCACATGGGCCACGCGTACGAGAACGTGGCGTCCGACATCATTTCGCGCTACCACCGCGTGTTCGGCCGCGACGTGTTCTTCCTCACGGGCACAGACGAGCACGGGCAGAAGATCGCGCAGACGGCCGAGGCCGCGGGCTGCACGGCTATTGAGCTGGTTGACAAGTACGCGGCCGTCTTTCAGCAGCTCACGCGGGACCTCAACATGAGCAACAACCACTTCGTACGCACCACGAGCGCCGAGCACAAGAAGTTCGCGCAGTGGCTCTTCCAGCGCGCGCTGGACAACGGCGACATCTACCTCGGCACGTACGAGGGCTGGTACAACGTGCGCGAGGAGACCTTCGTGACGGAGACGGAGGCCGCGCAGACGGACTACAAGGACCCGGCCACGGGTACACCCTTCAAGAAGATGCAGGAGCAGTCGTACTTCTTCAAGATGTCCAAATACCAGCAGCGGCTTATCCAGCACTTTCACGACAACCCGGACTTCCTGCAGCCCGAGGTGCGTCGCCAGGAGATTCTGCGCCGCCTCGAGGATCCGCTGCAGGACCTGTCGACGTCGCGCACGACCTTTTCGCACGGCATCCCGCTGCCCAACGACCCCAAGCATGTCATGTACGTGTGGTTTGACGCGCTGTCCAACTACCTGTCGGCGCTCGATTACCCGAACGGACCCAACGCCAAGTACTGGCCCGCGAGCGTGCACATGATCGGCAAGGACATTACGTGGTTCCACTGCGTCATTTGGCCGTGCATCCTCATGAGCACGGGCATCCCACTGCCCAAGCGCGTGTTCGCCCACGGCTTCGTCAACGCCAAGGACGGCTCCAAGATGAGCAAGAGTATCGGCAATGTCGTGGACCCGTACGACATGATCAGCAAGTACGGACTCGAGACGTTCCGCTACTTCATTGTGCGCTCCGCGCGCTTCGGCCAGGACATGCCCTTCTCGGAGGATGACCTCATGAACATCCACAACGCCGAGCTGGCCGACACGCTAGGCAACCTGGTGCACCGCTCCGTCAACATTTGCAAGAAATACTCGGACGGCGTGGTGCCCGATGCGGCTGCCGACACGCCGTTTGATGTGTACGCGCTGCTGCACGAGTCTGAGGTCGCATACAAGGAGTTTGCGCTGCAGAACGCGTGCTTCGCGATCGTAAACGCGCTTAAGGAGACCAATAAGTACCTGACGGAGAAGGAGCCGTGGCACATGAAGGACAACGCGCCGCGCCTTGTGGTTGTGCGTACGTGCCTCGAGGCCATCTACATCATCGCACACTTCCTGTCGCCCATCATGCCGACAATCGCCGAGAAGATCTTCGATAAGCTCGGCACGGCGCCGGTGCTGCTCACAGAGCTGTCGCCCGACTACGACAACCTCAAGCCCGGCACGGCCGTGACGGTCGGCGACATCCTGTTCCAGAAGATCCTGTCGGACGAGGAGAAACAGAAGCAGGAGGAGGCCGCCAAGGTCAAAGCGGACAAGGCGGCGGCGCCCAAGGCGGCCGCGGTGGCCAAGAAGCCGGCCGTTCCGCTGTTCGCGTCGCTGGACATCCGCGTCGGCGTCATCTCCAAGGTGTGGGCGCACCCGGACTCGGACAAGCTGTACTGTGAGGAGATTGACATCGGCGAGGAGGAGCCGAAGCCGATCGCGTCGGGCCTGCGTCACTTCTACTCGCTGGAGGAAATGCAGGGGCGCAAGGTGCTGGTGCTGCTGAACCTCAAGCCCGCCAAGCTAGGCGGCTTCAAGTCGCACGGCATGGTGCTGTGCGCGTCGGACGAGGCCCACGAGCGCGTCGAGTTCATCGAGCCGCCAGCCGACGCCAAGGTGGGTGAGCGCGTGTTTATCTCGTCCGAGTCGGGCGACCCGCTGTCGGCCGCGCAGCTCAAGAAGCAGAAGGTCTGGGAGAAGGCGGCCGTCGACCTGCTCACGGACGAGCAGGGCGTCGCCACGTACAAGGGCGAGATCATCCAGTCGTCCGCCGGCCCCTGCCGCGCCAAGTCGCTGGTCAAGGCGCACATTAGCTGAGCATGAGGAATGTGGGGGTATAATGCGTACCCCCTTCGTGGGGTCGATCTTCATCCCTCTCCAATTAGCAAAACACCTGTGTGACCTTGTCTGCCAACTCTTTCATGAGGCAGCTAACATCGTCGGTGGCATTGGTGCGGCAAGAGCGGCATTGTCGGACCGGGCAAATCCAGTCTCTCCGTTCTACCGCTCACTACCGGACCATAACTAGTCTAGTACAAATGCACCACTCTCCTTGACATCGTCTCCCACACACTGCAGCACTTTCACTTATCGCACTGGACGGATGGACCAACCGTCGCGTCCATGAGAGGAGGCCCGAACGCACTTGACCAGCAACAGAGTCAACGATAGCGTGGCATTCGACAACTCACCACGATGGCGACAAAGCGACCACAGCCGCCCGCAGAAGACGACCCAGGGCCACGTCGGAACGTCGCGGAGTCGGCGTCTGAATCCAAGAGAAAGCGCCCAGACGTGACTGCGCGCCACGCTTCGAATGCCGACACGGATGTGAGTGTCGTCAAGATCACGCTCAACGCGTTCTGCACCGACCAAGCCAGGATGTTGCCGTGGGAGAGCGTGCTCATGGACATGAACAAGGCTGTGCTGGAGGCCTACGTGCTCGCAAATATTCACATCGTTCGCCTGCGGCGTCTCCGACAACCTGTGGAACCGTTGACCCAGGGCTTCTTCCTCCGATGCTTGTCGATCGTCTCTAGTGGGAGACCTCTAGGCAGCGATGGCTTCCAGCAGTCCGTCGCGCTGTACAACGAGTGGCGAGCTGCAGACGTCGGACGTCCAAGAAACGATCACATTGCTCGCGGGTGGCAAGACAACGCAGCTCTGTAGATGGCGACCAATGCTCAAAATGCGGTCAAGCCCCACTTCTATCGGCGCTTCAACAAGCAGCTCAAGCGCTGTTACGATATGAACGGGCGTGAGGCGTACGAGATGCTGAAGAGCATCCTGGATCTTGACTACTACGGGGACGACGGTGAAGTTTTGGGATGGCGGGAGCGTATCCCGCGAAAGCCTAGCGTCCGGCTTGACGACCAAGCTCATCGACTTCTCCCGTTGACCTACATGTTCCTGTCGGATATTGAAGAGTGGAATCGCAGGAACCAAGCAACACCCGACTTCAAGACGGTTCGCAGCTTCAACCTTCTGCCGTTCAAGAAGGGCTTCGAGTGCAGTCACTTCACGATGAGTAACCGTGGTCTTCGGGCAATGTTAAAGCGAGTGAACGTTGCAGTACCGCGAGAAGCCGAGTGGACGACGGAGGCAGACACGTGGTGGCGCCGGCTTTCCAACATCTCGAGGCTCGAGACCGCCAACCGGAAGTTTGCGGGTCAGGTACAGATGGACGGCAAAGTGGTCAGCATCGTCACGCGCAAGGCAAAGCGAGAAGCTGTCGAGCGACCGCTAGACGAGGAGGAGTGCGATGTCATGTGGGGTCAGGATCCTGGCCGGAGGGACCTGTTTGTGGCCATGAACCAGCTCGGCGCCACGATCCGCTGCTCGGCGCGCGAGTTCTACGAGGACGCGCATTACAAGAAGAGCAACCAGAAGATCGCGGTCTGGCAAGAGCGCCGCCCTGATGTCCTCGAGGCCATATGCAACATGCCAACGAAGAAGACCGCATCGCTGGACCGACTGGAGGAGTACGTCAGGTTCATGATCCCACGCACGAATCTGATGTTCGAGTTCTATATGGTCAAGCCGCTCCGCAAGCTGAGGCTGCGTCGCTACATCTTCGCGAAGAAAAAGCTGCGAGCGCTCTGCTTGAAACTGACAGAGTAAGCGGGACGGCGGACGGTCGTCGGGTTTGGCGACTGGAGCAACACTGACAGATTGGGCAAGATCAAGAAGTGTCCGGCAGGTCCGGTGAAGCGATTGGAGCATGAGCTCAAGAAATATTGCAGAGTGGTGCCGATTGATGAGTTCAGGACCAGCAAGCTGCACTCGGTGTGCCATGGCGAGATGTGCAACCAGTACAGCCGACGCGTGTGCAGGGACGGCGTCGAGCGTACCGTCAGAGTTCACAGTGTACTCCATTGTCGATCCATTGGCTGTCACGATATGACTGTGAACCGAGACGCGAACGCTTCGCAGAACTTGCTGATGCTTCTCATCGAGTGCGAGCTTCGTGATCGGCCCCGGCCACCTGCATTTTCTAGAAACTAGTGTCCACGAGTGCCTTGGTGCGCCAAGGAGGCTCGTACATAGCTTGCTCAGGCATTGCTGATTGCCCGGACAACAAAAGAGAAACGCGTTGCTTGCTTCGTTTTCTTGGTCCTCTTCGCGTTGAAGTGGAAAAAATTGGTGAAATCTTGTTGCCTGGACGTCGTTGACTCTTCGGTACGTACTTTACACTTAGATTTTGTATGCTGCGGACTGTAACCTTGTGGAGGTGACGCGTGCAGGACTGAAGCAGATGGGTGTAACCCCGTGACTCGTCGGCGTCACGCCTAGCTGTTGCGGGGCCAGCGCGTCGCCAGTCTATGTGACAAGCAGCGCGTGGTCGTCGCATACAAATCCCAAGTGACTTTGCTAACGGGCAGATCTTCTCGCGTCTCTTTGAGCCAGCAAAATGTTGTCGGCTGAACCTCTCAAACCACATGGATACAGTTTTCAAGACAAAAGGTATGGCACACGATAGTTTTCGTTGCCTTGATTTCTGCCTCGCGACGTCTGAACAGAGATGCGAACCGCCATTCCCCAAAGCCAAAGCGGAGAAACGGACGCATCCATTTGCGCTTCTGCGCGCGCCACCACCCAACAACCATCGCTACGTGAGCTACCACACACCCAGCCAACTGCACAGTATGGCGCCGATCCACGCGCTGGACGACGCGCTGGTGGCCTCACTGCTGAGCTTCGCGACGCCCCGCGAGCTCGAGGCCTTCACTTGCGCGTCCAAGTTCGTGGCGCGCACCGTGCTACCGCGCTTCCCCGTGTGGAAGGCGCTCTTCTGCGCGCGCTGGGAGGCCGTCAATTTCGCGCTGCCCGGCGCGCGCGCTGGCAACGTGTCCGTGGTACTGACACCGCAGCTGCGCGCGCTATTCCCGCTGTACGTCCCGCCTGCTTCCGTCATACCGATGATGAGAGTTGATGGCTGATGGTGAGACCGTTGGTGCCTGCTGAACGACAGAAGCTGCTCCGAGAGCCGCATTTACCAGATTCTGACGCACGCGATCACTGCCGTGCCGTCCTACGCCGACATTGACGTCACGAGATATTACCGCGGACGCGCTGCGGACGAACAAGAGTACGTAGCCATGCTCCATCGACAGTGTTTGCGGTGTGTCTGGGAGTGCTAACGGTTGCGAATCGATGCACCTCGAGCAGAATTGTCTCTCTGCACAACCCACAGGTTGAAGCCACGCGGGTGGTGGACTTCGCCTACGACGGTGAGGTTCTTGGTGACGACCGCTGCGTTCGCAGCAACGTCCCGTTCCCCGCCAAGTTTCACGTTGCCGTCTTCAAGCGGAAGAACTCACAAAGTGGCCGGATCGAGTACCAGATCGGCGCAGTCGGCAGTGGATACTTTGAAGTCTCCATTACCAAGCGGCTCAAGCCGTCGGCAATTCGGCTTCATGGACTCGACGTGACGTCCATCGGCGTGGTCACTGGCCGCTTCCCTCTTGTTGACCGTCAGCCTGGGTGGGACTTCCGATCATACGGCTACCACGGCGACGACGGGCACGCATTCCACTCCAACCGGGTATGCGAGCAGCAGCGATGTGTAAATATATGAGTGAGTTTTCGGTTCTAACCTAATGTCTGTGCGTCTTCGGCAGGGACAAGAGTTTGGACCGGCGTTCGGAACCAACGACACGGTCGGCTGCTGCATCCGTCGCTCGATGAAGGAAGAAAAGTCGTTTGTGACGTTTTCACACAACGGCTCCAGCATTGATCGTAAGTATTTGAGCCACACGACTCCCGCGAAATGCTTCATATGGAGTTACTAATCGGTGGAATGTCCGGTTACCCCGCAGGTCTGGGAGAAGACTTTGAGTGCATTCATGACGAGTGGTACCCCGCCGTGGGCGTCGACTCCTCGAATGCGATCCACATTAACTTCGGACAGGAGCCGTTCGTCAACGACACGATCGTTGGTACGTCTACTGAATGCTCTGAATCGGGTGCTGGATGGTTTTTATTAATAGTAGTCGAGTGATTGTGCTTGTGTGGCTAGACGAACTGCTCGATGAATGCGAAGGAATGGGCGAGACTGCACTCAAGCAGCTTGAGTGGCTACCGATCTTCGACTTTGATGACGACGAATACTACACAGAGTCTGTCCAGGAAGAGAGCGAAGGCGAGGTCTACTCTGGAGGCAGCGAGATCTACAGCGATGGCTACGACGAGTACGGGCTGATCGACTACGACTCGGACTTCACCCTGCCGTCACCCTCCGTGTCCATCGGAGACGATTACGACCACGTCGCCGAGTGGGGTCGCGACTAACTGAAGCAAGGAGCCGCGACTGTTCATTTGTATGCAGTAGATATGTTTGACTACCTTGTCCTTCGTGTAAATAGATAGTAGACGCTCTCCCATTTTGCCGATTCGAACTTGTCCACGTTGAAGCTTCATACCAAAACGCGTCCTTTCACGAATCTACTGTAGTTGTCAGATATCCACCCCTCATGATACACTTCGCACAGGCAAAAATATCGGCACGTCTCAACAACAGCACACTCGCCCTTTTGTAACACGTCACTGCGTCAAACCGCTTGTTTCAAAGTTGCTCCAACCCAGGCGGCATTCCTTGTTTCATTGGTCAAAATACATCCTATAAGACATAAAAATCCATGTGATTGGCTAAAACTCTTCCTAGACTCCGCATGTCAGCGCAGAATTGACGACGCTGGCGGAAGGGAAACCCGCACTCGGGAAAGGCAGCGACCATGGCGGCGGCGACTATGCTGGACATCCTGTCCTCGCCGCTGCGCGGCTACATCGCGCAGAACCTGCAGTTCTACCTGAGCAAGTACATCGAGGGCATTCAGCTCGAGGGCTTCGGGCTCTTCGGCGGCGACCTGGTGCTCAACGACCTTGAGATCAAGCGCCACGTGCTGCTGGTGCGGCTCGGATCGTAGTCGCATGCCCTTGTTTCCGTCAGTCGGGAGCCGTGCTAACCGGTGTGAGATACTGCAAACGGCGTTGTGAATGTGCGCGCAGGAAAGCCTCGAGATCCCGTCGTCGTTCGACTTTGCGCGCGGGTTTATCCGGGTGCGACGCTGCCTCACGCTTATCCGAATCGGTCGCCCGTCGGCTGCCTCGTGCTAACTGTACCGGTCTATTCGCCCGTCGTGTTATAGGAGCTCCGCATACACATCCCGTGGACGCAGCTGCTGTCGCAGCCCATCGAGGTCAAGCTCTACACGATCGAGCTCATCCTCGTGTCGCGGGCCGAGGCGGAGCGGGTCGCGCGCCGCTCCTCACGCACGACGTCGCTGGAATCGATACCAGCGTATGCGCCATTCTTGTCTCTGGTATTATTCGAGTGTACGTTAATGCTGCGTTGTATGTGTGCCGCGTGAAGGTCGACAGCAGAAGATGACTCGGACGGCAAAGCGGAGGTGGCGCCGGAGAAGATCGACCAGCCAAAGTCCGGCTGGCTCCACGACACGCTGCAGAAGATTCTTGCGAATATTAGCGTGCAGGCACGTTGACAAAGATGTGACAGCCTACGCGCAATGGATTGTCGTGGCTAACGCGGTTCATGCATAACTATGGATGACATGCTGTGCAGGTCAACAACCTCGTGCTCAAGTTTGAGCAGGAAGACATTGTACTCTCGGTCGCGCTTGGGGTACGTGCTGGTTTCTTGGTTGGATATGAGGGAGCTCTTTCTGACTGTGTATGGTCATGCTGCCTCAGACACTTGACTTTTACTCTGCGAACGCGCGGAACGCGTGGGTAAAGGGGTTTGAGAACCCCACCGGGCCGGATCAAGCAATTGGAAAGGTTGGTCTCGTCATTACTTGTGCATCTACTTAGCCGAAGCTATGTATCGACTAGGCTAACATTGTGGACGACATGCTGCCCTTCCACTTAGCGCATCGATGTCAAAGACTTGACCATTTTCCTCGATCGCTACACGAGTTCTGGGCCGCCGACAGACGACCCGTACCTCGACCGCCTTCGCCGCAAAGTCGTTGGATACGAGGTGCCAGTTCTAACTAGAACATCCGTGTCAGCCCGTGGGAAATTTCTGCTTCGTCCATCAGCTGCGCCTGATGACCAAGGAGGCGAAGGTACCGCGCCGTCAGCTGCGCTACAGAACAATTTTGCCAAGGTATTCGACATCGACGGACTCTTCGTGCACGAACCGTCGAGCGCGCGCGACCCGTTCTACTCGTACTCGTGCAGTCGTCCGAGTGTCGTCGCCATGCACGAAGTGGACGTTTTTATCGGGGAGCTGCTGTTCTCGCTCAGCGATCGGCAGCTGGACATGATCGTTCAACTTGTCCAGAGCGCAACGCGCAAAGCGGATGAGACAAAGAGGCAGACACTGCGATCGCCTGTTCTGACCAGCAAGGTGCCAACGCGGAGTGTATCTCCCGTAAAGCGCACTGCGGTGACTGTTGACGGACGTCAGGGCTCAATGAAAACGAGCCAATCATCGAGACAAGCGGCACAACAAGCAAAAACAAGCTCAACAAAATCTACGGGCTCGTGGATGAGCTGGGCCATGAATATTGTCGCACCGGTGGAAGACGATGAAGAAGATGAACTGATAACGGAACTGCTTGCGGAGTCGAAGCGTTCCCTCCTGCAAGCGGAGCACCAGCGGCAATCCATCCAAGAAGACCCGACGAGCGCTGAAGAAGCTGAAAACGCGCCGCCATCGTGTATCGTATCCTGCGTGCGAGTTTGTGTCAGTTCGGTGTCGCTGACGTTGCGAAAACACGAGAAGACGGCAGACCCGCAAAACCAAGAGGCTCCCGACAAGAGCGACGAGCCAGGCGAGCAATTCGTGCCTGTCGCGCATCTCGGAATGGTGAAGGTTTCGACTCCTGGAAAGAGGAAGAGCAAAGTGTCTCGCCCGCCGCCACCGATTCTCAGCTTGACGCTCACGTACGTAGCACTCGAAGCGCTTCTTGCACGAACAACCGAGAGGGAAGCAGTGGACCTGGTGTTCGAAGTTGAGAACGTCGAGGTCGTGTCGATCAGCGGATACAAGGACTCCAATGCTGGAAAAGGCGAATCGCTGTTGAAGTGGGGCTCTGTGGACACATCGTCGTATTCAGACTATGTGTCACACCCGTACTTCACGACCTCATTTTTCGGGGATGAGGCCCGCCGATTGAGCAAGCGCCATTCTCGTAGCTTTGAGCTGGTAAAGGTCAGCTTTGACACGGAGATTCCTGTCTGGAGGACGATGGAAGTGCGTGACACTCAGGCGGAGCACGCCAAGCTGTCGAGAGAAGCTCCGTGCTCGTGCTCAATAAATTGGGATGGGGAAAAGCGTCCCTGCATCGCGAAGGCGGTGATTTCCGGGATATGTGAGCACGTGACTGCATCGATCGGTGTCAAAGAGCGGATCCTCGATGAAGGCATCTTGGCAAACTCGATCACAAGCGCCTGGGCGGCCAACGAGGTCGTGCTATCGATCACACCAACGATGCAACGAGCGTTGGCTACGATCGTCAGTGACTACAAGATGTTGCGGTCGCCAGATGAATCCCCAGCGGTGAACTTGCGCCAGCATCTCGAGCCCAACTTGTTCGCAATGTTTGCACGATACGCGCTTCATTGCTGCCCGGCTTCCTTGCCATCTCCGGCGGTGGTGCAATCGCATGACCGAAGCTCGGGGCCAGTCCAACAGCGTAGCGTTCATTCTGCGATGCGCCTCCGGTTCGCTAGGTTGTCCGAGTTCACTGTGAACGAGGAGCTTCCAACTGTGGGCAGACATCAGACAAGCTGCGCAGATGTGCTGGACATTTCACTCGGTGACGCTGTTGCGAAGCTGGAGCTCGAGAAATGCGTTGAAGTCGCGAAGGTGATTACAGAGGTCGTTACAGAAGCCCAAGGACCGAAGTCGGACGCTTCAAGTGCAGAGCTTCCAACACAAATAGACATCAAGACTTTGCCAGTCCAGGTCAACGAAGGCTGCGCAACAACCAACTCGAAGCTGGTGACGTTCAACAAATTTGTCATCACGCTCTCTGCGTCTGAAAAGGACCTGCCGATCGCACTCGATGTAACCGGATCAGCGTCGAATTTGGTTTGGCGCGACCAATCAGTGGTGGGACAAGCGAACGCGTCGGTCCAAGTCGGCATCATTGCTCTCGATCTCGGTGATGTTGCACACACCGATACGGTAACTGCTGCGGATGCTAAGAATGTCCACTTTCCTATCGCTCGAGCTCTAGGGCTGGAGGTCAGCACCTCTTCCTCAGATACAGGAACCGGCGCGGTCGACACGAAAACAGAGCTGTCGGTGAGTCTCGACAAGTTGGAAGTTCGCGCCAGCTTCTGGACCACGTCAGTGCTCCTGGCATCCGTTGATGCGTATACTGGCGGGATACTGGGCTTCACGTTGCTGAAGACTCGCGACGTGAAACGGCATTCGCCCGTGATGTTCGAAGTTGAGGTGACCCGTGCAAGGGCGTCACGGATCCTGACAATATCTCCGCGCTTGGCAATGTCTGACCGCTTGGATTTGAGCGCCACGATCGGCTCTGCGAGTCTGTATCAAACAAGCATGACTCAGCAGATTCGAAGAGACATGCTGTTCCAGAGTGGTCTTCTGGTCGCCGTTGCTGGTGACGATGGCTCATCCCACGACTTCGCTAGTGCCAGTATGCGTCTTCACAAGACTCCTGGAGAAGTGATTGGCCGTCCGCTCTCCTCCTTGCTGAGCAGAGCAGCAATGAAGACAAGTGCATCAGAGCGAGCATCGACAAATTTAATCGTGGACGTTCGAGCAAACATTGCGCGTGTGGCTGCACATCTTCAGGGGGTAGAAGAAATGACGACTCACGTCATTCGTCTTCTTTCGACCCTGAACGACCATTCCGCTGGTCCAAGCGATCAGCTAAGGGCGAATGAGCAGACGGTGGTGATATCCGTATTCAAGCACGATGTCGGCAACGCGGCTCGAGCTCCAACGCCGTGGGAAATCTCTGTTGACTTGAGGATCCAAGGCGGGAGCGTGCGCCTCAACACGATCCTAGAGTTGACAGTTTCGGCTGTCACAATCGAGTCGCCAAAGTCGTACCGGGGCGCGACGAACAGTGGGGACATTGGGTACCTCCAGCTCGTATGCGCGTTTGAATCAATTGAGCTAGCGATGACTCATCAAGCTTTCCAGGACTTCCACCAGCGCGTTCTACTGCTCGGTGGGTTTCGAGCGGTTGCCAACTACTGGCATAGGCAAGTAGAGCGGCGCGAATTGCATGCAGTGGATGCGATGGTCAGCATCGCAACAGTGGAAGCGTCTCTTTCGCGGCTGAAGGTGAGTGTTGTTGGCAATCACGCCACTGAAAGTCAATGTGCCGTCTCGTGTCTAATCATGGATGCATTTTTGTGGTGCTCAGGTTTGCTATCTGCTGAAAATCCCCTTTGTGACACAAGCAAGCCGCCTGCCAAAGCCACCCGTCACCAGTAGACCTCATCGGGTAAGCCAGGTACCGAAGAAGGACACCATGAAGTCGTCGCAGACTGCTTTATGGAGCTACAAGGTCGGGTTACAAGTTGATCACACGACCATCGCAGTTGCCGCTGATATTCGTCGTCGAGCATCCAAGAGTGACCGAGAAGAATCCGTTGGGGAATCTATACTCGGCAATATCCGCTCCGCGTCGTTGGCCTTGCGATATGCCAATCATCACCCAGCAAATCGCCACATGACCGACTCCAACCGAGCTTTTACTGATATCCAGTGCGCCATTGCCGGAGTCGACGCCGCAGAAACGCTCCAGGTGAAACGTCATGCCCGTCGATTCGGCATTTTGGGGTCAGTGCCTGACCATTTCTTCATCGGGGTGCTGCTTTGCCTTGGACTGGACGACGTGGTTCGCGTTGCCGAAGCACTCAGCTTTGACTCGGAGTCGACGTCGGACCAAGTGAACATGCCGGATGCTGTTCGTTGCTGGCACTTGTCGAGCCGAATGGCCAAAGAATTTCGTGTCGTGCTGCAGAGATCGCCATCTCGCGATCAGTATCCAGAGTCATCAAGAGGACCGGTACCACCCGCTGTGCCGCTCTTGTGCATGGGCAATGACGCGGCCTCGGACAGAACGGGACAGTCCTTCCCCGTGTTGTCATTGTTTTCGCGGAATTACAGTGAGCACGGCCAACCAGCTCAGTTCATTGCTGGGTCAATTGGGAACGTTGACCTGAACGTGACGACCTCGAGCCTGTACTGCGTCTCGACGGTTCTGAGCGCACTACAAAAACATGATGACCGCGCGAGCTCTGAAGGCAAGAGATCCGATCGTGTGCCAGAGACAGCATCACCAGCGCAAAACTCGCATCCCACCAAGTCTCTAAGTCTGCAAGATCTCCAAGTGTTCGTGCAGCTAGGGCAAGTCCGCGTGGTCCTCTCGAGTGAACATCTCTTCGATGCACTGGAATCCCGCCAGTTCCCGTCCAAAGAGCACGCTTGTTTCGTGATGGAAGGCGTCTCAGTGTCGAGTGCCGGCAAGTTCGAGATCTCTTTGGATGGTTTGGGCTACCCGCCGTTCAACGCCCGGCTGCTTCCTCGACGGCCTCAGCCTCATTCAACTCGGTTTGGCAAATCCGATTGTTGGATTGGATGTCGAGCAGGAAAGATCTACGGCGCGATCGTTCACCTTGAAGTGGACAACGTCACCGCACGACAATTCGGGAACAACGCGCTTCCGTGGCATGAGGCTGGGCTTTTCGAAACCGAGTTGGGGCAGTCAGTCGGGGAACATTTGAAGTTTGCACCGGTGGAGACCTTTTTGTGCCCATTCAGTGCGACTTGTTCGATCGGGCCCGGTGTTTCGGTCGCGGATTCGGCGGCCTTGGTGCTGTCAGTCACAAAGATCAGGGTAGACCTGCACAAGACATCGTACGACGTTGTGGTGTCAAGAATCCTTGGGGTGCTTCGAGGCGTCGCGTCTGTGACAGACGCTTTTCGATCACGTGGACCTGATGCCGGTGAAGATAAGGTGACTAGCGTCGACAATGATGGCACAGACGCAGCCAGGACCCCAAATCATGATCACCCAGCGCTGTCCCAATTCGACCTTAAGTGTGATGGCATGGAAGTGAACTTGCTTACGGCGATGGCGTCAATCCACTGTCGAGTGGCGGCTCTCCATGGTGCCCACAACGCTGTCGAGCGGTCCGGTAATGCCTTCATTCAAAACATCGTGGTTGGCTATCGCGGAAGCAGCAGAATGGACAGCGCCGAGCGATCGATAAACGAAGAAGTCATTTTTGGTGCGTTCGCGGACCCTACACTGTGGCAACTGGCGGTCGACAATTATCAAGAGAAGCTAGTTTCGGGTCGCTGGAACTTCCCAGAACATCACGAGGGTAGCATCTTCTTGGATGTGCAAGCATTCCAGCTGCACGTGTCAGCACATACCCTGCTGATGCTGGCGCAGTTCTTCCGCTCCCAGTCTACGTTTGTGTTCACGCGTAGCCAGTTGGTGGCGAACCGGCAAGAACGAGTTGGTCCACGAGAAGACCGACGAACAACGTACCAGCCGACACCGCGATGGGCGTTGAAGATTCTTATCGCACCTAGCGTGATTTCGCTGTGGGAGTCGAACCAAGACGGCGACAACAGTACCAAGACCGACGACGACTTGCCGTCCTCCAGTTTGTGGGTTTCATGCGGCGAAGTGTTTGGCAGTGTAATGCTAGGCGCGGGTGATGCGGCGGACCGTGCCCTTAAGTCGGAGGGTGAGACCGTGCATGAGCTTAATCACTTGGTCGGCGTCAAAGCAGCAGACTTCGTCATGAGCATCGAGAAAATCGGTGTGCGCGTGTCCAGCGCAATGCAAGTCTTGCAGGTGCATTTTTCGAGCCAGAACGGTGGCTCAGTCCCGGGTCACGTGGCGAGCAACTGGCCGATGTTTGAGAAGTATTTGACAAGTGCTTCGGAAATGCGGCGTGTGCTGGAAGAGTCGAGCATTCGACTAACTGGAGAGCACCAACGCGTCATTGAGCGATGTCTGTCTCGCTCCAGGACTGTTGTACCGATGGACACTGCGTTATCACAGACAAGTGTCCAAGTCGAGCTGAGCCCCGTTCGCATCAAACTCTCGTCCTACGCGCTTGAAACGATGATGAGCCTGTTGCGGAACTGCAATCACCAGCAAGAGAAGCTCAGGGAGGCTGGGTCTCAAGGCCCAGCATCGACTCATCGCGATACGACGGCAACTGAGCAGTCGGCGATCAAGTCTGTTGCGAAGGTCACTGCTTCAAATATCTCCATGGACGATTTCAGTCATCTCAGACGCATTGCTGAGGCTCGGCACCCCTTGCCAGGAGAGTTGGCGTTCACCGAGTCGCTGTTCATTGAAACTGCCAGCTCGATGGGGAGCAGCAACGCTAGCGTAGCGGCCGGCAAGCATCAGACGGCTCTGTTTATCGACTGCTCACAGCACGATGTCACGTTGTCTGACGTGGTGTCGTTTATCCTGGAAGCCAATGAGCCGTGGAATGGCGTGGAGCACGAGTTTGGTGGAGACCGACCGCCAGTCCCGGACCTCGAGAGCAACCAGACGCTCAGCTGGGTGGGGATGAGGTGGTGCTACCACATTCCCCGGTCAGTCGAGAAGGTAATAGCCAACCCCGTGCCTATTCCTCCGACAGGAATTCCACGTGAATGGCCCACTTGGAGCGATGAATCAGCCAGTGAGGACGACCGCTTCTGCGATATTCTGTGCCAACTCCGCTGCTGGGACTATTCGATCGATCGATACGTCGTGGTAAGCGAGTTTTACACGCCATGGGATACATCGAGCGGACGGCGGCGCGATCATACCGACAGCGATGAGCCAGACACTTTCAGCGGCTTGGTGAGCCAGTGGTTTGATGACGATCTCGAGAATCGCCAGTTCATCGCCAGTCTTGTAGACGTGGCAAGCCAGACGAGGGCGTACTCTATTAAGGCGGACATCGCGTCGGATAAGTGGGAGCTGCGATGGCGACACCCACTTCAACGAGAAGGCGATCCAAAGGTGAGTGCAGACTGTCACCATCTGGTAGTTCTGTCGACAGTATGAATCTGACCCTGCCGATTGTTGATCTCGTGACGCAATAGAACACCCAGACGCGGTTCCTCATCAACGCGCTGCTCGCGTCATCGCTGAAGCTGTCTTCCGTTCAAGTGAATTCGGCATACCGGCAAGCTGTCGTAAACGTCTCAGCACCAAGCGTTGCGTTGGCGATCTGCTATGTTAGCACGTCGAGAGACTCTCACGACGTGATCACTGCCGAGTTGTTGGACTCCACTGTATCAACCACAATCTTCAACACTGACGGGGGCCTCAGGATGAACACCCGGCTCGCTTCCAGCCTCCAGGTCTTCTTGGAGAATATGGTGCAGCTGCTGACGGTGTCTGTCGTTCCACGAGTCGGAATAGGGGCATTCATCTCGCTCTCACCGACCGGACTCTCAGTATCAGGATTGATCGGACCAGCGTCGGTGTACTTGACGCAGACGTCGATGCTAGTTCTGACGTCAATCCCGACCATTCTGCGTCGACGGCCGATTAAGGAAGAACGGCGCGCCACGGCTACGCTGACGACCGGGAAGCTGTCCGACATGCGAATCGTGCTTGCCAACGAGAGTGGCGTGGATATCTGGTGCCGGCAATCCGGAACGACTGAGCGAATTGCGATCGCAGTTGACGAGCGCGTTCCGTACAGTTGGATGTCACTGGGCGGTAATCCGTTCTATCAGATGGAGTTTTCCCTGGACGAGCCGAGTCAACACACCCTCAGTCAGCAAGACGCACCTGAACAAACGGTCCGATCGTCGTGGTGCGATCCCTGTCCGATCAAGCAGAACTGTGTGACGGGACGCTACTTCGCAGAGCGTGGGTATCTGTGGATCAGTGTGGAGCTGCGTGGTCTACAGACGCTTGTCACTCTGCGCTCCTCGTTCACCTTTCGCAATTACTGCGACTTCGCGTTGCGTTTCAAGACCGGAGCGGAGGGAGATGCTGGACCTCACTTCTGTGACGCCTTGCCATCACGAAATGACGAAGTCGCTGAAACGGCAACTCAGACAGCTTTGGTCAGCGGTAACAGCGCATTCATCATGCTGAACGCTGTGAAGAACGTCGACCTGCAACTGAGTCTTAATGCGGAATCGTGGACGACAGTTCCGGCGACACCAGACCTCCCGGACGCGTTTGATCTCGTCAAGCAGCGGGACGAAGAGTCCGCCCCACACCGACCTACCCAAGCGAAACAGAATGCGCTCCGATGCCGTCTGGTTGTTCTCCATGAGCGTGGGGACATCGAGAGCAGAAGTGGAACGGTAGGGGAGCGCTTCGCATGGTTGAAAACGGAACGAGTCAAGTGCAGCACGCTATCTTCGACGGATTTGGACTACGCCTCATTTCGCCTTACGAGGCGGTATGCGTGGGTGGAGACGACGCTTTGGCCAGCGATTACGATCAAGAACACCATCAACGTCACGGTGGTGTTTGTGATCACGCAGAAGGTAACAAGCGAGCTCCATGTCTGCCTGTTTTCACAGTCAGATCGTACATGATACTGACTTCTATGTTCTGTAATTATGTGATGACCACAGGGGCGAACAGTTGAGTTTGAGGTTGAGCCCGAGGCGACCCGAAGCATCACGTCAATCAACCCACTCGAAGCGTCCACGGTCAAAGTTTCTGTCGCACCGACGCAAAACGGCGAGGTGGGCATGGCGACTCAGGCGCAGTTCGGCTTGTGTGAGCACGGCGAGTTTGCAAACGCAGTTCATCAGCTGGGATCAATCCAAATCGTGACAACTCGACCGATCAACGTGGAAGGCAATGCAGCGCCGAGCGTCCGAATCTTGGTTGAACGATACCTCACCGTTCACAACATGACTCCACTGACGCTATCAGTGAAGGTCAAGAATGTGGAGGAGAAAACTGAAGCGCAGGAAACCATCCCTTCTTGCGGCTTTGCAGCGCTCGGGTGCGCCCCTGGCGACAAGCTGGTGGTCTCTATCGGCATCGGAGTAGGCGCTGAAATTCATGGAGAAGCTGCTGGTCGATGGTCTTCTGTGCGGATGTTGGCGACCACAGGGGATTCGAAAGTGTTCGTGCTGCCCAGTCGTGAGAGCGGCGCAAAAACTTTAGCGTCGACGTTTGCAGCCACGCTGACGAATACGAACGGCCGGATCAAGGTTACCATTCGTCCGCACGTCGTGGTCACGAATGCAACGGTACGTGAGCTGCGTTAGCGTATTGTTGATTGACTGGTGACTAACACATCGAACACTTTTTTTCCAGGATTGTGCGCTCCGCGTTGTGCCAACGGATGGAGCTGGAAGCGTCGTGACCCCCGCGGACGAGGTAGGACACCCTGTTTGCCTAGTTGATTTATTTCATGGGCGATTCAAGTGTGCTGACTCCGATATGCCGTTGGAATGTACAAGGTGGATCTGATTCAGAATGAGGGGTGGAGTCTTCCAGTGTGCCTTCACAAGGATGCCAAGCGGCGGAGCCTTACAAACGGAGTCTCGACGTGGTTGAACGCCAAGTTTTCGCGGCGGCCGAGCGAGGACCTGCCCGCATTACCGGTGCAGCCGCAGGTTGCACGACTGTCTTGCTCATTCAAGATCTGTGTTGCTGATGAGAGCGACGACGGGTTCGAGTGGTCTGAAGAAGTTACAGTACGGCTTCCCAGCTTGCCGCTAGTGGTGACTAAAGACGGCGATATATCGCTGGTCGAATCGCCAAGGACGACAGCAACAAATCCATCCCCACCCGACGGAAGATCGATCGGATACCCTCAGCCATCATCCGTCACACCGCGGAGACGACTGTTAATCCGGCACAAGGCGTTCCGGCACAAAATGCTAACATACACCGTGACACAGACTGAAACTTCGATCCAGATCGCGTTCTTCATCGACCACCAAGCGCCCGTCGTCGTTTTGAACCAGTGGAGCCAAGCCCTTGGCTTTCGGAACGTGGCAGCAGCATCCAAGCCGGAAGCCGTGAGCCCCAGCTACTATCTCGAGTACGACTGGAGCTTGCAGGAGCGTGGCAGCGCGCCGCTGTCACAACAGCTTGATCGAGCTGAGAGCGCATCCGTCGTGCAAGAGTGGCTTGATGCGTCGGCGAACACACTACAATACGTGGACCCTGCAATTGCTGATGACAAACGCGTCCGCTTCCAGATCGGCACTCCAGAGTTTGGCTGGTCGAATGCGCTGTGGCAAGTCGGCGGCATCCAGTTTGCGACCCTGATGAGGGAGGACGACAATGGCGGCGCCAAAATCACGTTCTTGGTCATGTGCCACTACCGCGCAGGTTCGTGGGTCATTTCAGTTACGTGCTTAGAGGACGACACCGCGGCAGGCTACCAGAAGGACATGCCGCCGTTGATGCTGCCGTCGACAGCTTCACTCGCAGAGGCAAAGAAGGACGGCGTACCAAAGTTTCTTCACCTATCCATCAAGGTCGAGGAGCTCGGGTTGCACTTGTGCGACGAGTATGATCCATATCTGAACGAGCGGGGGATGGCTGTGTACCCGGAAGTGTTCCGCGTGGCGTGCCGCTCCGTCGTCGTTGCCTTTGCGACATCGCCCGACCCTCCCGAGACATCGCGGCACGCTGCAAAACTGGGGTATCTGTCCCACGTTCGGGCGTACACGACGTTGTTCATCTCGATCGATGATGGCGAGGTCGATCACTTCCTGGAAGACTGCAACTTTCCTGTGATCTTGAGCTTCTCTCGCGCCGACAGTAGTAGCAGTACTAACGCACGTGAGTTTGCTCACCACGACGTGTGGCAGGAGCTCAGTGCCTTGGACGAGCTGTTCGTGAAGCTCTTGGATAAGCGCATCCCGGACGTAGACCAGAAGACCGTGGTGGTGCGAGTGACGTACACGGATACGTGGGACCCTACTGCCATCCCGTCGTACTTCCACAGCATTGAACTCAAGCTTGCTCCAGCCGTCCTCCAGGTAAGCCGTACTGATGCCTTCGTGGTATGTTGTGCTCGGTGCTAGCGGCTGTGCTCTTACTTACACGACCCTTCTCCAGGTGGAAGACGCGATTCTGTCGCATGTGTACGCGCTGCTGAAGCCCATTACAGACGCGCTTAACGGCTCGGCCGCTTTGACAGTGCCGCGACCAGTGCCTGGAACCACACTAAGTCAGACATTGATATCAGCGGCGGATGACGATTGGTCATCGCACTTTCGCAAAGCAGTCCAAGTGGCCATGCAGCAGAAAGTGTTCATCGAGGAGCTCGTGCTGAGCGATGTGGAGCTGACGGTCACGGCGCGGGTGACGATCCCCGTGCTCAACAGTTTCGATGGGACGCCGCTGCGGTTCGGCGTCTCGCGGATGCGTAACGTGTTCACGTTCCCGGACCAGCTGCTCAAAGACCTTGCCGCCGACTACGTTGCCGACGCGATCGTTCGCTCACCGATGCTCATCATGTCGCTCAACATCCTCGGGAACCCAGCGTAAGTGCTTCTCTCATCTTTTCCATGGCCATATAGGCTCTTTAGGTGCGCTGACTTGCCCATCTTATGCTTGCTTTGGTTTAATGCAGAGGTTTCTTTCGCAACTTCAGCGTTGGAATCCGGAACCTAGTCGAGATCCCGCTCGCGGCTACGCGCGACGGCTACAACCCGTGGGTGCTCTCCAAGGGCGTCGTGGGCGGCGTTGCGTCTTTTGTTGGGCACGCTGCGGCCGCTACGCTCATGTCTATCTCGGGCTTTTCGTACTCCATTTCGCGTACGATGGACCAGCTTACGCTGCCAAGCGGGCAGCTACAGAAGCGTCGGTACCGACGGCCGACTCGACTCGCGTCAGGCCTTGCTGACGGCCTCGGTGCGCTAGGGTCAAGCGTTGTTGGCGCCGCGACCGGAGTAATCACGACGCCAATCGCGGTGTACAAGGAGCGTCAGCTGCAGGGCTTGGATCCTGGAGTCGGCAATGTGGTCAGTGGGCTCGGAATGGGTCTGGTGGGTGTCGTTGCGCGCCCTGTTGGCGGGATGGCATCGCTCATCTCGCTCGCGTCCGACGGCATCTTGTACGGCAGCGGCATGGGTGAGACGCGCCTTCCGTTCGAGAAGACTGACTCGGTGCTGTTCGACGCGCGGCCAAACGAGCTGCTTCGGTACAAGCTCAAGGTGCTGCCTGATGCCGCAGGCACACTCGTCTATGCCCATGGCGCGTGGGTCGACCCGGTCGTGAGCGTGCTCGTCGTGCCGAGTGACGGACTGCACTACATCGAGCCCAAGCAGGAGGATGGAAGTACAGAAGACGAGGAGCTGCGCAGGTTGATCACGCGCGAAGACGAGCAGCATTCTCTGGTCGCCGTGACGCTCGTGAGCTCTAGCACGCACCTGTACGTCGTCGGACGCTGTGGCGAGCAGCAGCAGGTTGTGCTCGCGCGCTGTGCGCTGCTGTCCGTGCAAGCCATCGAGGAGAGCCTGGTCGAGCCGACGGTGCTGGACCTGGGCGTCAACACGGACAGCGTGCGCGTCGAGTGGCTGCGACTGAGGCTCGCGGCCAGCCAGCGCCGCCGTGTTAGCAACCAGCTGCGGCTGTGGCTCGCCGATAGCAAGTAGGACGTCTTCAAAACGTGGTCAAAACCAGAAGTCGCGTTTGACACAATTGGCACGCGACTCAATCGCTTCATGACGACCATTGTTGCCAGCTTCGCTTACGAGTATGCACGCAGCTTGATCATCAGGCTCACGAGTCACAACCACGCGACCGTAAGTTGCAGCGTCTCACCTGTCTGCGCGCCTTTCGAGTTCTCACATGCGAACGACGGCCGTCGCATCGTCGCGACTGCGTTGCGTCGTGGCCCAGTGGCTGTCCGCTGCCGACGAATCGAGAGCGTAGTGCACAGCAGAGTGTGCAGTACATTAGCAGTAGGACAGCCTCCGTGCAATGAGAAGCGCTCTATGGAGCTGTGGATATGCGTTGGGTGCGTCGCGGACGGAGCGGACGCAGGGTGTTATCTCACAGTCAAAATTTGGGGCTGGCATATGATGCAGCACGCCACGTCACACCTCATCTATGCTGCTCTTGTAGAGAAAGATGTCGCGGTGACGAAAGGTCGGTCACGAACCTCAGCGGGCTAGGTTACGTATCACATCCCATTGTCATCAGGGGCACGGGGATACTTCCTCTACAAGAGCTAGACAGGACGGACCAAGCCAAGCGAAAATAACCAATAGCTTTCACTCACAATACTCCCGTTCAAGTAAATATTAAACAGGTACTGACCTAATTTATATAATACATTCACTTTATCCAGGAAATACGGTAGGATAAATTCTGTATCAGAGCGAATTTATCGGGTCTAAATATAAATTACGCGCCACCACGGAAGACAACCAAGCGCGCAACCACTTTCGCCATTCCGCGGAAACCCTCAAGCCGGGCACGGACTTCCCTGCATCGTCTTCTCTATCTCTAGCTGCTTCTCTACCTGCTTTACTGGTCCAGAATGAGCGCCGAGGCTGCGGGCGACAGCAAATGGATCGAGGAGCAGGCGGCCGAGTACGCGGACCTGGTGGGCAGCTTCGTCGAGTCGGTGGTGGATGAGGACACGGACGAGATCGTCGAGTACCAGCTCATCTGGGAGGGCGGTGACCTGGGCGTGGCGCTCACAACGCTCGAGGGCCAGGAAACGGGCGTAGCCGTCAGCCGCGTGACCGGCAAGGGCTTCCCGTTCGGCATCAAGAACGTCGGGCCCGGCGACCTGCTGCTCTCCATCAACCTGCGCGACACGACCAAGATGACTCTGGATCAGGTCGTGAGCTTCCTGCAGGTCTGCGACCTGCCGGCTACGCTGCGCTTTAAGAAGCTCTCACCCGACACGACGCAGGCGCCGATCCCCATCCCGCGCAAGAGTACCTACGTCATCACCAGCGGTCCCACGGGCCCCACGAGTCCGCAGGGGTCGGCGCCGCCGCCGTCCATGCCGCGCAGCTCCCAGCGCGGCTTTGGCGGCCCTCCTGCTGCTGCGGCGGCTGTGCCTGCTGCGCCCGCGTCGGCGCCCGCGCCGCTGCCCCATCCGGCGCGGTCGTCCATGCCGGCACACAAGATCCCGTCCGACTTCCCGCCGCCTCCACCGCAACCGGCGCGCCAGAGCGCGTTCGCCAAGGTCCCCAAGAGCGCGTCGCATCCGGTTGCACCGGCGCACCACGTGCCACCGCCGGTCGCTGCGACGGAAGACTATGCGGAGGATGAGCCTGTGCCAGTTGAGGAAGCCGCGGCGTTCGTGCCGGCTACGCTCGCGACAGTGAAGAAGACCCAATCGGTCAAGGAGCAGCACCATGAAGAGCAGCCTCCTGCGCCGATGACAAAACCCGCGGAGCCACCTCGGATCTCGCAGATTGATGGTCTCGTGCTGACGACTGGTATGAACGATTTGGGCTTTGAAGAAGAGGAGTCGGACCGCTCGAGCGACGAGGAAGAAGCCAACTTTGGCGAGTGGAAGGACGAGAGCTTCAATCACGAGGAGGAGAGCAAGCAAGCCTTTGAAGTCTACGAAGCCGACGAAAGCCAGCCGCCACAGACGCGCAAGAAGGCCAGCTCGAGCGTCGCCATGCTGGGCCACTTCTCGACACAGACCAACCCGGACGCGGTCCCCATCCTGCCGGACTCGGAGGAGGCCACTGGTATTGGCTTGGTTGATAACGTCGAAGTCCCGGTCCATGCGCCGTCGTCGGTTGGGCATCCTGTGCGACCCATGGAGATGCAGCCGGCTTCACCAGTGCACGATGACGCTCCGCGCGAATCGGTGCGGATGACAATGGACGGCGGGGCAGAGCCGATGATGAAGAGCCACCCGATCGGCACGCTGCACGAGCTGTGCGCCAAGGGCAACTTGCGCGGCGTAGTCCAGCACTTTCGCGTGCAGGGGTCCGACGAGCTGATCAACCGCGAACCGAACCACGGCCAGACGGGTCTCCACCTTGCTGTCAAGAGTGGCAACGTACAGCTCGTTAAGCTGATCGTCGATCAGTACAAGCCGATTGACGAACTGATTAACATCGAGGACGACAAGGGCAACACAGCGCTGCACTTTGCTGCGACTAAGAAGCCTGCAATGGTGCATCTCTTGCTCGAGGCCGGGGCGAGCGCGAACGTGAAGAACAGTCGCAAACTCACACCGCTTATCATTTCCGTGATCACGGCCAAGACGGACGAGATCATTATCCCGCGCATGCTGCTCAAGTATGGCGCGAACCCGAACGACATGCACGAGAGCCACACAGTGATCCACACGGCGATCTCTCGAGGCATGCTGCACATTGCCGGCGCCCTTGTGCGCGCCGGTGCCAAGATGGACGTGGAGGACGCGGAGGGCAAGAACGTGTTTGAGAAGCTGAACCGCAAGTCGATCAAGTTCCTCCTCGATCATATTTACTTCCCGCCGACGTACATTACCGAGAAGGAGCGGCAGGCGTGCATGCTGTGCCAGAAGAAGTTCAAGTTCGGCGTCCGCAAGTACAACTGCACGCACTGCGGACGGCTCGCGTGCGGCGACTGCGCCGCCGTGTACGTCGAGATGGTCAAGTTCCCCATGGGCTTCCCGGGTCGCATCCGCCGCGGCGCGGCCAACCACGACGAGAAGCGCGTGTGCAAGACGTGCTTTAACGTGTTCAAGGAGCGCGAGGAGCAACCCGAGAAGCCGCAGGAGTCGCGCTTCATGCAGCGCATCATCGGCGTCGAGTGGGACGAGGTGAACCCGAACAAGCTGCAGGCGGCGCGCGCCGCTGGCCGCCGCGGCGAGAAGGACAAGTAGACAGGCGCTGCGAATGCCTTTCGGCGCCGACCCACGCCTTTACGAAGGAGCAGCGGGAGGCGTATTGTAGTACCTCCCGACGCAGGATGCACATACCAATGCTGTATTGAACACAGAGTGGACGGATCCTCTCCACGATAGAAGGAAGCTCTGTGTTGTGGTTGCAGGTCAATCATTGCGTCGGATCTTGAGATAAGATGGCTGCTGACGCGAATAAGTCGGAGAGGGTTGCTGCATTAACTCTAACGTATCCCACCGCAGGAGTTGACAACTTGACATTACTCACCTGAGGCTGTAGTACAGTGCACGACTGCGTATTAACGCGGTGGCAATCGAAGGCGAGCCCCCAAGCAGACCGCACCGCACACAGGGCCAGCGTTGATCAATGATCATGCACGACGTGAGACCATCGTCACCGTGACGGTCACGGGTGTCAATGCACTGCGGTAGTCATTCGCGTGTGCGCTCCAAATCCAGTCCGCACGTGGGCAAAAAACAAGTCCAAAATTTTGACACTGTGCCTGATAACGGAATATGATTGGCTATTATTGTGAACCAGAATTCTGTTGACAGGTCAATTTGAGGAAGAGCCGGAAAGGGTACACTGCAGTGGGCCTCCACGTCAGACTGTGCCATATTTTGCGCGAGAGTGAATGCCGCAGTTGCGCCAAAATTGCGTTTTTCTCCTAAACTACCCCCAAAATGATTTTGCACAGCGATTGTATTGCTGGAAGGGCGCAAGCAACACTTGCCCCGCTCCAGTTGGCACCAACACCAGCACAGGCGCGAGTACTGATGGTTGGCGCTCGTGGCGTTGCTGACCGCGCCGGCCACCTGAGACCACGGAACCGAAACGCGTACACATTTGGTCGCCCGTCGTCAATCCAGCAATTCGGAAGCGCAGTAGGTGCAATGCGAGACGCAGGTCATTTTCAGTGGGGTGATCCAACACGGCGACATTTCTTTCCATTTTCTATCTGCTGAGCAAAACTCACCACCAGCCAGAAAACAGTAAATTTACTGGATCGGCTTACATTTTCCCTACCAGTGGAGCTCCTCCAGTCGGGAAAATGTAAGCCGATCCAATGCAGCTCTAGCGCGATGTCCCACCGTTTCGTTCACCCACCGACCATCTCACTGAGAGATCCATGTACTATAGTAAAACTACAGTAAAGCAGCGAGTGAATTTTCTCACGAGACATCTTCGGAAGAAGAGGCGGCCGCACGTGGCTGGCACTCCGAACTGGTCGTCTCCGCGTGGATATGCTTAAGAAAACTACAACACACGCAGTACAGTACAGCGTGCAAGCAGGTTCGCTTCGCAGACGAGATTCTCGCCAGATTCAGACGCAGCGTTGGATGCGCACAGCATACACAAACGAAATATGCTTGTTGTCAATGACAAGCAAACCGCGAGGCAGACCCAAGCGCGTTTGCGACGATGAGGAGCAACAGCACTTCGCCAAAATGCTGATTCGCCATAATTGCCGGCTTTTTAGAGCACGAGGTCACTAAATTATATTACACCGGTAAAATACCAAGTCTGAATCGTGAAGCGAGATACTCCCTCCATATCGAATTGATTGCCTCAGCCAAAATTTGATTGGAAAGTTTTTGCGAAAAATTGCGCCAACGAGAGAGCCGATTGGCTAAAATTACTGTTCACGACAAGCTGATCATTTTCACGTACCCATTGTATACTTTATTCGTCGAGAGGGAAAATCAATGGCCCAAAATGAGCGCAGCAGGCACCGACCGACTCGGTGCTCGGTGTCATTTCCACATATTACTGTTCAGTGCAGTGTCCAGTCTCACCAACGAGGAGCGCCGAGCCATTTCCCAGTACCTACTTCGCGCCAGTGTCAACGATACTCAGCCTCCCGGCACTGTTCTGCAATGCGCGGAGACGTTTGACTGTAGTCGTTAGACAGTGTCGAGGATCTGGTAGCGCTCCGAAGAGTGCAAGCGCGGCAATAAGGTGTTCTGATGTCTGAAGCAGGATCAAAGGGCGCTCTGGACAAAAAGTTTACGACAAGGACGAGTTGTTGGCAAAATACCGTGCATTACCTGTACAGCAGCGGCGCAATGTGCGGAAGATTGCACTCGCACTCGGCGTGTCTATTGGGATCGTCCAGCGCCTGCTCAAGCAAGGGCACCTTCACAGCCACGCCTACACGCTTTCGCCGCTGCTGACGCCAAACAATCGGATCCAGCGCCTCAAATGGACACTCACGGCTGTCAACCAAGCGCTAATGCAGTTCCAGGGCCTCTACAACGTCGTCTACCTCGACGAGAAGTGGTTCTACGAAGAGGTGGATCGACGCATCTACTGCTTGCTGCCGGATGAAGAGCCACCTCAACGACAGCACAAAAGCAAGCGGTCCATCGGTAAAACGATGTTTCTCGCTGCTGTCACGCGCTCTCGGCAAGTAACCTGCCGACTGTGATGATACTGCTTTCTGGAGGTGTTCTTATTTGGGTGATTTACTGGCAGTGATTAGGTTCGATAATGACAAGGTCTGCATGTTTGACGGCAAGATCAGCGTCTGGCCGTCCGTGGAGGACTACATCGCCAAGCACAAAAGCATCAATCACGCGAAGGGCGACATCTACCCGCGCAACATCGACACCATCGACCACACCGTGTACAAGCACTTCCTCATGACGGCGGTGCTCCCTGTGATCATGACCAAGTGGCCGATTAGCGAAAACGGTAGGACGATCTTCGTGCAGCAAGACAACACAGAGCCGCACGTATCGGAGAGCGATGCCGATGGGCGCGCGGCTGGTCAGCGAGATGGACGGGATATTCGGGTGGTGAACCGACCGCCCAACTCCCCGGACTTTAATGCCTTTGACCATGGCTTCTTTTGTGCGATCCAGAACATTCAGTTGGAGAAAAGTGAAACAGGGGCGAAGAGTTTAGTCAGGGCTGCCGTTAATGCATTTGATGAGCTTGGCTACAAGAAGTTGAATAATGTGTTCTTCACACCACAAAGTGTGCTGGATCTTGCCATGCTTGACTGCGAGGAAAACAACTACATGCTGCCACGCATCGGGAAAGACAAACTCGAGCGCGCGGGCATGCTCCCTGTTTCTCTTCTCTGCAGTCAAAAGGCGCTTTCGACTGCCAAGGACTTTTGTCAGCAAATGCTATCGTATAAATACATTCCCCCTTAAAAATGATTGGGTCGTTGGTCGACTGTGTTTTTGATGCAGTCATTTTGTCACACATGCAAAAATCCGATGTGGCAAACAAAACGATATGAAGGGAGTACAAAAAGCGACAGGGAGAGGGATGGCGACTAGGTGTACCGTACGGTACTGTTCAGTACAACTACATGATGCTGGTGCGAGAGAGAGCGGGGAAACGAGAGACGGGACAATCCGCGAAAGAGTCAAGCACAACCCTGCCCCCACCTCCAGCGGCGTTCTTATCTTCACTTTTGGTTGGCTGAAATCCCACTCGTCTTCCATCTGATTGGCGGAAAAATCGACGACGAAACCGACAAACCCGCTTCTCAGCAAAAACCCAAAAGCCCGACCCGCGGGCCGGGCTTTTTTGCTGTCGCTTTTCCGCAGGCGGAACCTCTGAGGGTCAAGTCAGTTCTGGTTTTCTGTGGCGATACACTGGTCTAAAGCGCTAGTGTCGTCGTGCGCTTGTTCTCGCTCGATCCAACGCTCGATCGACGCCGCCAAGCCGCCGCGGTCGCTGTCCGCTCGTCAGTCCGTCTCCCCCGCTTCTCGACGCCGTCGTCCGCTCCGCGCGGCGAACTCTGGAGCCCGAGTAGCTCAAGCGGCAAGCGCGCCACTCCCAAACCGACTCATACCGTCCGTTCCCGTTCATTCGGCGAGCGGAAACACCCCCTGCCTGCCTTCAGCTACCGTCTCGGTGCTGTTGTTGTTCGCGGCTGTGGACGAACACCTTCCTGCGTTCGGACTCTCAAGTGCGGGACGTGGTTTCTATCGCTCCGGTCGCATAGACACCGCCCGTCGCGCGTGTTATAGTTGTCGCAGTGCTCAAGCGGCGCGTCATAAATCCGGCAAGGACGCAGTGCGGGCAGTAGCAGCTCCGACCTTCGTGTATTCTCCCAAGGGCGGACACCTTCAGTTCCTCTCCAAGCGTCCACGCTTACTCAACCAGTAGATTAGATAGAAGATGGCGCCCAACACGAGCAGCAGCGGCGGCGACGTGTGTGTGGAGGACGCGCGCTCGGCGCTGACGCTTGGCGCGTTCGACGCCAGCTCGCTCCTGTCGACGTCGACGACCAACTCCAAGCGCACGGACGTGGTCATCTTCTTTGACTGGGGTAAGTCTGGAGTCCACTCAGCGATTGATTGATGGACCTTCCGATTGCTGACAACCCCCGCTCCTCTCTTGTGATCGACAGACGACACTTTGATGGCGTCGTCGGCGATCGCCAAGCTCGGCCTGTGTCCCAAGTACATTAATGAGAAGCCCGAGATCCCGATGGACGTGCTGGCCGAGCTGAAGGCGCTGGAGGAGTCGGTCGTGCAGCTGCTGGAGGCCGCCGTCGGCTACGGCCGCGTGGTGATCGTGACGGCCGCGGAGAGTGGCTGGGTGGAGCTGTCTGCGTCGCTGTTCATGCCGCGCGTCGTGCCGTTCCTGAATACGCAGATTAAGGTGGTGTCGGCGCGGTCCACGTACGAGTACCTGTACCCGGACTGCCCGCGGCGGTGGAAGATGGAGGCGTTCAATCATGAGGTGTTCCCCGTCTGGGAAACGTACGATGACGACGACTCGGCCATTCCGCAGCACGTGATCTCGCTTGGCGACGGCCCGACGGAGCGTGAGGCGCTCATCAACGTCAAGATGCAGGCCATGGACGCGTGCCACGGCAAGTCGATGAAGTTCATCACGTACCCCAAGATCAGCGAGCTGCGTCTCGAGGTGGAGCTGATCCTGGCCAACCTCGAGCACCTGTGCACGCACGAGGGCGACCTCGACCTGCAGATCACGTGGGAGATGCTCAACGGCAGCGCCTAAAGCGTCAATCCTGGTCCGAGAGAGCGCCGATCGTCGATCTCGCTGCACTCGCAATGTGCGCGGCCGCGGTGGCGCTCGATCACTGTTGATTATGGATATTTGCTTGTCCTCCCCTCCACCTCCGCGCATGCTGTATGTAGAGTACCCTGAGTCCAAAAAGAGAGAAAAAGTTGCCAATGTTTTCGCCATTCTCGGTGGCAGAACGAGGGGGAGGACAGCGGGATAGCAGAGAAGGAGACGGAGAAGAAGTCGCGCCATGGTCTCCGATCCAAGGCCGCGCGCGTGAACAGACTACTAGATGGACAAACAGAAGCTGTCGAGTGCAGAACCTCAAAAAGACCCAAAAATAAATTATATAGACCCGTACATCGATGAAGACCAGCTCGAAATGCTCATGGCGTTCATTGCGTGGTAGTGCTGCCTCGCTAGTCACCTCAGTCCGCGTACAGCCCGAAGACGACGCACGTGGCCCAAATGTGTTGCTACAGATGACGGTCAACAAGACAATGCACTCCACGTCAACCAGTGCTAGCAGAAGCGATGATGATAAGCTAGGGACGTACGCTGTTGAAGGTGGCCGAGGCGTGGTTGTCGTTGTCGTTGTCCCAAAGGCAGCGCGAGGTGATGCGAACGTCTTGCAGGCGCTGCTGGCCGACGAAGGTCTGCACGAGGACTTTGTAGCGCGGGAAGTGGCACTCAGCACCCACGCGCGCGCGCACGGCGTCCGCGATGGCCGTGGCCCACGTCTTGCACTCGCCCTCATCGAACTCCTTGCCTTCGAGCTCCTTGGCCAGGCACTCGCTGATGATGCGGCACACCTTCTTGCGCCGGAACCTGGCAGGCCATCCACACATACGTCGGGTGAATACGTTGTCGCTTGGTATTTAGCTTCAATGCGGTCGAACAACGCACCGCTCGTCCTCGGTTGGGGCCATGATGTAGGTGGGCATGACCACCTTGATGACCTGCGCGCCGCGGCCCGAGGAGACCACGTCCGCGTCCGTCATGGCTGATCAAGGCGTCGACGAAGGCTCAGTACGAGGTCCTTGGAACTCGCTTCTCTTGCTGTGGTGTCGGGAAGCGGCTCATGCCCTTGGAGATCGCGACGCTTGGGGGCGACCGGTGGAACTGAGCGGGCCAAAGGGACGCTGAATCATGCGGAGCAAGAGGCATAGCTAGTCAACAGAGCCATGCCGTACATGTCCAAGGGGGGGTTTCAGTCACGCCGGAAGCAGGCGCTTGTCATCCACATCGAGCACCCAACCACGCAGGCAGACCGATGACGACGACGGGGACGACCAAGCAGACGCTGGAAAATAAAAAGACACGTCTTGTATTTTCATTTTCCAATGGGCTTTTCTGATCACCATTTCTTGGATGCTGGTCGCTCCTTCCTCCTCCTCCTTCTCCTTCGCGGACTGCACGGTTGGACGGTAGCCGATGGAGGGAACAAGGCGCTTGGCGACAGATCTTGATCACCAACCTGGATTCGCTCCTCCTACCAGCACCTGGAACCGTCGTAGGCGCCGCTACCAGCAGGTGACGGCGTCCACGATCAGCGAACGAGGCGGGGAGACGAAGACGACGCGAGCTTGGTGGCGGTCACGACAGACACACTAGCACTTAGTGGTTGGCGAGCGCGGCGACGAGCGCCTGGTGCACGTCGAGGCCGACCTGCGCGTCAAACTTCTCCTGCGAGCCCTCGGCGGCGGCAGCGAGCGCGGCCTGGTACTTCTTGAGGCCGGCCTCGGCCTCCGCGGCGTCCACGTCCTCGAGCTTGACGAGTTCGGCGCAGGCAATGTCCGTGACCGAGTTGGCGTGCGTGAGCGCGAAGCCGCCGGCCGTGAAGAAACTCTGCACGTCCTTGTCGCCGTCGACGTGCACCTTGATGACGCCGGGCTTGAGCTGCGAGATGATAGGCGTGTGGCGCGCCGTGACACCGTACTCGCCCTCGACGCCGGGGATCTGCACGAGGTCCACCTCGGCGTTCTGGTAGAAGGCCTGGTAGGGCGTCGTCAGGTTGAGCGTGACCTTGGTGGCCGTGGCGGTCGCACCCTCGGCGGCGGCGGCGCGGCGCGCGGTCGTGTGGAGCGCGCGCGAGGCGAAGCGGGAGGTCGCGGACAGCATGGTGCAGTGAAAGCGGCTTCTTGTGCGCGGGGAGGAAGGAAGCGAGTCGCGACGCTGATACTAGCGGCGGGGAAGGCAGCGGTCATGACGAGGGAAGGGGGGGGAGGGCAGCGTGGGGTGGGGCGGAGCTCTTCGCCAATGGGCGGCGCGAGTTTAACACGTAATTACGCGAAGGTTTTTACGTGATGTTTTTACGGATTCCTACGCAATTTAACTATAAACACATGGCATATCTGACAATAACGGATGCAGAAATAGTGACGAGTCGTTCGGGCGAGGTAGTGATCGCGTTCCATGGGTGGTGGTTGCATGGCGTTGCCGCATGAGACGGGATGGTTCGGTGTTCTGTTCCGTGGTGTCGTGCTGCTCGAGGAGCATGGGCATGTATCGATCGGTTCAAGTTGAAGGCAGTCCTGTATTACATTAGCGAAAGTATACATGCGGGAGGATTGGAGCCTCCCGCAATGAAAGGGATAGCGGCCGCTTGGGAACTCGGTGGGTGGAGAGCCCGGCAGGACCGGGACTCGCGCGCTTGCGGATGCTCCGGTGGTGGTGAGTGCTATCTCGTTGGTGATACCATCCGACGGACGTAACGACGGGCGCGCTCCGTTGAGAAAGACGGTCTTCGTGGACGAGCACGATGGCCGCCAGAGAATTGACGTGGAAGAAAGTATACAGGACCTTCCAGGGCACCGTGGGATGAAGTCGGCTTTCAACCCTTCAGGCTGTCCCGGAAGAGGTCGCATCGGTGCGCAGGCTCGGCATACTTACTTGCGCGAGTGATGCGAGCCGTTCGCCGCCGTGTTGGCGCTGGCGGCGCGGGCCGCCTCGGCCTTGGCGATGAACTCGTCCTTGTTGAACGCCGCCTTGGGATGCTTGTTCGTGTAGTGCGCCTCCAGCGTCTTGATGTCCGGCGAGGAGCTCTGTAGCGGCCATCAGACAGAAAAGTAAGCATCCATACTCCAAACTTCTGACTCATGTGGCTGAAACAACCAAGCAGATAGCGTGGCGTACCATGCAGATCGTGCACGTGAAGTTGAGGCGCGCGACCAGTCGGCTGGCCGTGCCGGCCTTGCCGCCGCCCATGTTGCGCTGCGTCTTGAGCTTGTCCTCCAGCTCCTTGGCCGTGTGCTTCTTGAACTTGGCCTTACCGCCCATGCTGTCTGTCTACGTCTTGGTGCCTTGAGCGGAGTGTCGGGGCCGAGGAATTAGTGCACTGGGCGCCGCGCTTCGTTCCTTTCTCAGCGCTGCTGTTCTCTTCCACCTGCGAAACAAACGCCACCAGCCAATTCCTTCCTGCGATCTCAGATTTTCTCAGATCCCAACCCAAAGACCCGTTGGTATACCGGTACATCTCAGTAGTATCGTCATTCTTCGATTAAACCGGTATCCCACCGGTATCTCTGCTTCGGCGCATCAGGGGCGATGAGTGAGTGGTGTCGCCTTGAAGAACGCAATATTGAACGTTGAACATGGCCGCGGCTTACGTCCTGGAGGGACTCCCGCCGCGTTGGACGTAAGCACGCCTGATCACTCACGACCCGCTTGGACGCGCGCTCCCTCCGATCCTCGGTCGTCTGTCCCAGTCACACCAGTCGCCACCGCCCAGGCGCTCACTTCTCGACGCGAAAGAAGCCGCCAACACCGGTCCGCCGCCCCCTTCTCACCCCCGTTTAACGCCGCCACCATGGTCAAGATCGTTCCTGGTAGCGACGGCAAGCCGCTCAACGTGCTCGAGTACGAGGAGTACGCGCGCGAGTACCTGCCCAAGAACGCGTACGACTACTACGCGTCGGGCGCGGACGACATGGTCTCGCTGCGCGAGAACCGCGAGGCGTTCAAGCGCCTGATCCTGCGCCCGCGCGTGCTGCGCGACGTGTCCAACATGGACACGAGCACGACGCTACTGGGCGAGCGCATCAGCTCGCCGGTGTGCATCGCGCCCTCGGCCATGCACCGCATGGCGCACCCGGACGGTGAGATCGGCAGCACCACCGCCGCGACCAAGGCCGACACGTGCTACATCCTCAGCACACTCTCGACCACGAGCCTCGAGGTGAGTTTACGCTCGCAACCCCCTTCTTGTGCGCTTGGGGTATTCATGGAGTAACATTGTGAGCTTGCCGTGCTCTGTAGGATGTCGCCAAGGCGAACGGGAGCGGTCTGCGCTGGTACCAGCTCTACGTCTTCAAGGACCGAGGTGAGATCACACTGCACTAAAGAAAGAGCAGTAACTGTGTGACTGACAATCCATGAATGGGCAGAGATTACGCGCGAGCTGGTGCGTCGCGCCGAGGCGGCGGGCTACAAGGCCATTGTGCTGACGGTGGACACGCCCATGCTGGGCCACCGCGAGCCGGACGTGCGCAACCACTTCAGCCTGCCCAAGCACCTGCAGCTGGAGAACTTCGCGCACATTGGCGGCAAGCACGCGCGCGGCGTCGAGAGCCTCAAGGACTCGGGCCTAGCCGACTACGTCGCGACGCTGTTCGACCTGACGCTCAACTGGAAGGATGTTGCGTGGCTCAAGAGCATCACGCGTCTGCCTGTAGTCGTCAAGGGCGTCATGACCGGTGAGGACGCCGCGATCGCCGTCGACATGGGCGTGGACGCTATCTTGGTGTCCAACCACGGCGCGCGTCAGCTGGACGGTGTGTCTTCGACCATCGACGCGCTCCCGGAAATCGTTCGTGCGGTCAAGGGCCGTGCGGAAGTGTACCTTGATGGTGGCATCCGTCGCGGCACCGACGTCTTCAAGGCGCTGGCGCTTGGTGCTCGCGCCGTCTTCCTCGGCCGCCCGGTCCTGTTCGGCCTCGCGCACAGCGTACGCTTAGCACATCATCTTTGCTAGATGAGCTCGTGTGATGTGGTTCTAACCTACAAGACTGTTCCGTCACGGTTACAGGGCGAGGAGGGCGTCTCGAACGTGCTCAAGATCCTGAACGACGAGCTCAAGCACGCCATGCTGTTCGCCGGCACGGCCCGCCTCGCCGACATCAAGTACGTCGTCCGTCGTTTTGCGCTATGTGCTTCCACGTAGAGTTCATGACTAACCAGCGTCCATTGTGGTGTGTGCCATCATCAGCGAGTCGTACGTGCGCCGCGGCCTCCCGTCGCACCTCTGAGTGCATTGCCTGGCATCTTGTTGAAGTTGAAACCCCCATCTTGTTCTTGCTTTTGCCTGTGTTTCAGCCAATGCAATGAGCGAAATAGGTGGCAAATACGTATTTTAAGCAAATCAAAGTGATTTGTTATCCACAAACGCGTTTCGGTTGGATGAAATCCTCACATTATGATTTATTTTGCAGCGTAAAGGGCAAGCATAAGGAAAAAGCTCGATTTACGGCAGATCAATAACGTCAACTTTCCACTACAGACAACAACAAGCTGAACCTAAGTATAACTTGTTGGACATCTCGCTGTAGCCTGAGACGAATGTGAATCAATGAAACACTTGCATCGTAGCCAATGAACCCCCACATATGAAGCGCAGAATGTTGAACGCCGCGTTCACGTCACGATCAGCGACGTAGTCACAATGGGGGCACCGAAACACTTCCGAGGAGCCCAGGCTCAGGTGTAGCTGCGAGCAGCTCCCACACGTCATGCTCATGTACATCTCAGAACAGACCACGAGAGTCTTACCCAGCAGTGCGCACTTTGCCTGTAGGAGCTGGCGGAGCGCGCAGTGTCTTAGGCTCAGAATGGTCTCGTTAAACCGGTGGGTCCAGCTGCTGCTCGGCTTCAGCATCTCCTTCGTCCGGAAAATCGGGAGGATAGTTGTGCCGTAGTGCTTTGTCAGAAATGCGCACGATTGGTAGTGCAGCTCCTTCACGCAGTTCTTCATCTTCGTGGTGGCCGTGTTGAACGCACGCTTGGCTTTCACGTACGCCTTCCACTGTTTCCCCGATCGATGACCACGGTCATCGCGAATCACCGCCATGTCGTGCTGCGCCTGGCTCGCTCGTGCCGTCAGGCGGACCAGATGGGCGCGGGATCGCTCCTTGGTGCTCGTCATGTAGTCGACATGGCAGCGGTCAATCTCCACGATATCCCCATTCAGGTCCACGCCGGTCAGGAACGTGCGCAGGCCAGGATCTAGCGCTAGGCAACGCCCGCGGATGACGGGCTGTTGGGGTCGAATGTACCGAGGGATGATCGCATACCAGAAGGCGTTGCTGAAGGTGATCTGGACCTCGTTCGCGACCTCGATGCCACGGTCGCAGCGTATCAGTATGCCCTTCAGCCCAGGAATAGACAAGAGCGACCGGTTGCGTTGGTCGCTATCCTTGATCTTAGTACGCTTTGGATCGACTGCAAACGTGACCAGCGGGTTCCTCTTCTTGCTCTTGAACGAAATTGTGAAGTGCGAGATGTTCCCGTTCATCATGTTGCTGAAGGCGCTCTTCACGTTAGCCTCGAACTTGCGCATAGTGTCGTATCGGAAGGACTTGGGCGTCTTAAACACCCAGTCTGGCGGTGACCCCATGCCGTCTGGAAACTCTCGCGCCTTGCTGGAAGTCTCAGTCAGATAGAGATCGCGCAGGGTCGCAGCTTTTGACACGCTCGTCTTCCTAAAATGTGCGATAGCTTGATTGTACGTCCACCGACAGGTGCCCATGAAGCCCGCAGCTTCCGGCTCTGCTTCATCGTCGGGTGCAGCCGGTGCTTGCGCACCCTATACTCCGTTAGCTCCTCCTCCGCTTGTAGCTGCTTGAGCTGCCCCATTCACGACCGCAACGGCACCCTCGTCTCGGCCCATGCCCTTGTTCAGCATGCCGAGCGCACGCTTCGCTGCAACTATCTCCTGCGCACGCTGTGGTTTACAATCGAATGCGTGGCACTTTCTGTCGTGCTCGGCTTGGTCCGTCATCCACTGCCTCGTGTGCCTAAATACGCGAAGATCATCCAGCGAATGGTCCGCCTGGTCTGTACTGGTCTGCGTTTGGAGCGAGAACCACGTTGAATCAACAGCTTCCACCCGCGCAATCCGCTCTCTGCGGTGCCGTTGACGGCAGGCTCCGTGCTAGCTGTCGTTGGAGGGTCGGGATGATGAGCTCCGCTCACGAATGCTGGCGCCTGAGTGGTACGTGCCCGCTTCGATCGGTCTGCATCGGTGGGATGAGGAGTTTGAGGGTGGTCGATCGATGGAGGTCGCTCCCCGACCTCGTCAGGAGGCCGCTTTCGCTTGCTAGGTGGTGGTTTCTCCATGACGGAAAATCAAGAGATGCGTGAGCGACGCGCAATGATCTGCCGCACTCGAGGTGGTGTCCACGAGGCGGCCTTGGGGAGGCCACCAGATAATGACCCATTACGCTGCTCACTCGTCGGCTCTCCTCGTCGTTGATCCTGGCGCTTTTGGTTGAACGTACTGTCTGCGCGTGGCAGGGATGTCAAGATCGCGGATTGGAAGATAAACTGTGCTGTCGCTCAGATCACCCAATCACGTCGGCTTATTACTTTTTTATAAGCGATTCAATATTCTATACGAAATCCAAGTTATTGGGTCATGAGCTTTATTGAGGTTTCCCCTCTTTGTTCACTTCCCCAAGGCAAAAAAGACCGAGAAAGGACGCGCAGGCGAGCATGGCGGAAGGACTGACGCTCAAGGGCTGGAAGGTGGGCAAGAAGCTCGGTACGGGCGCCTGCAGCGACGTCTACGAAGGTACCGGACGCTGCCCAACAGTATTCATGTGTCTGGTTAGTGAGTGGAGCGTCCTTTACGATGATTTGATGTGTGTTTTGACGACTACAGCGGAGCCGGTGACGCCGTTGACCCGCGGTCGCGCATTCGTGATCAAGGTGTCGCCGCTGCCGCAGCTGCCGGCCGCCAAGCTCAAGAACAAGAAGCGCAAGAAGACGCCGGCCGAGCGCCACGCCGACGCGCTGTACGCGGAGCACTTGCTGTACAAGAGCCACCTGCGCGACCACCCAGGGATCCCGTTCGTGCCCGCGGGCGCCTACGGTGAGGACAAGGTGGGCCAGGAGCATTTAATACACTAGTAGGGTACTGGTCACCTCTGTTGGCTAACGACGTTTGGTCGTAGGGGTTTCGGTTCTTGGTCATGGAGCGTCTTGGCCGCACGCTGGAAGCGGTGCTGCGCGAGAATGGACCGATCCCGTCAGCGACCGCCGCGCGCTTGGGCTACGACATTGTAAGTCCTATCTGTTGCATATTGGTGGTGCGAAATGATGTCATGCTGAGTGGGAACTGTGGTTACTCTGTGCTGGTGTTGCTTGCAGCTCGAGACGATCAAACACATGCACGTGAACAACATCCTGTACGTGGACGTCAAGCCCGACAACTTCATGCTGGACCGCGAGACCGAGAGCCGCGTGTACTGCGTGGACTTTGGTATCTCAGACCGGTATGTGATGGCGACGGGCAAGCACAAGGAGCACAAGGTGAGCGCCGTCGTTGGCACGCCGACGTTCCTGAGCCTCAATTGCCACAGCGGCGTCAGTACGTGCTAGATTTGCTCAACGGCTGTTGGTGGCGACATCCCACGAAGATGTACCAGCTTCTAACGATCCATTTGACACCACAGCGTCCAGCCGCCGCGACGATATTGAGTCGCTGCTGTACGTGCTGCTCTATCTGATGCGAGGCGACCTTCCTTGGCAGGACGCATCGAGCGACGCCGACGGCGCCAGTATCAAAAAGAGCACGACGGTTGCGAGTCTATGTGCATCGCTTCCGAGTGGATGGAGCGCAATGTTGCAAAACATTCGCGAATGCAGTTTCGAGGACCGGCCAGACTACGACTTTTTCGAAAAGCAATTTGAGAAGCTTGCGCAGGGGCTAGTTGGGTCATCAGGACCTTTCCAATGGGGAAAAGGGCGTCAACGTAGTGCCACTTCGGTACATCAATATCGCTCGTGGCACTGTTGTTACTGTGGATAGGTACTAAACCCTTCGATATGGTCTGTTCGTAGGCATCCAACGGCGGAAGCGAGAACATCAAGAACACTGCATCCAGCGCGACGAAGCGCTCTGTGACCGCAAGCCCCGAGCCTAAGCGGGTGAAGAGCGGTGAATCTCCGGGGGCTGACATGACCACGAAGGCAACCAGTGCCAAGGCTGCCGCGACGAGCAGCAATGGATCTGCTCGAGCTGGTGTCCAATCTGCACAAGCGAAAAGAAAAGTCCAAACGTCGAAGACACGCGCGAAAAAGAGCGCACTCAAAGAGTCCGGCGATAGTGACGCAGATGACGACGTCGTACGTGCTGGTACTGCTTCGCGAGCCGACCCCGATCGTCGCCAGAAGGCCGTCCAGAAAGCACTTGCTGGCGCTGCTGCCGCCAGAGCCGCGGCGAAGCAAGCGGAAATTGGAACCGAGCGTCCCTACAACCTGCGTTCGGCGTCATCGAACGGGTCCAGCTAACTGGGGCGATCGACCACTATTTGAGTGTCAAGCTTAGGTGAGCTAGCACGTTTGGCTGCTCGGCTTTATATGATTTCGTTCGTCCCAAGTGCGCTGGTGCATACGCAGGATTCCCCAGGTGACTGTGCGAACGACCGACGTATTAATAAGGAGACAGTGCTTAGCACGATCACTATTTTGGTAAGTAGCGTATCGTGCTGTGGTCTCTCGACGTAATACACTGACCGGCACTGCCAGTGCTCGGGCGTTTGCTTGGGTAGCCCGTTCTTTATAATTAGGTCAATCTCTGGACGAGCTCAGCTTGGTGATCAACTCTACAGTAGTAAGTGATATCCTGGTCACCTCACCCCGGCGCCAACCAGTGTAGACGGAGCTTTGAGGAGTAAGGTGCAAACGGAAGCGAGCTCCTCGATGCTGCGCATGTTCGAGAAGAAGGTGGCGAGTGCGTGGGAAGCCGTGCAGGTCGAGCTTCACGGTCGCTACTCTCCAAACCGCCTACGGATGCTGCACGACTACGTCGCGGCCAACCTCTCGACTGCGAGGATCGCGTGTGTGCTGGCGGCAACGTCTGTGCCTTCGCTTATGATAATGGTGCTTTTGAACGCACTGCCCCTGACACCACCCGAGCTTGGCCCCAACGCGAACATCGTCTTCTGGATCCGATCGGCTGCGATGGATGCCATTTTCTCGGGCGCGTACATCGCGTTGATGCGCATGGTGTTGCCAGAGATACCGTTGTCGCGTGTCAAGATCGTTGTCACCTCGGCAATCGCCACTGTTGGTGACAAACTGTTCGGCTACGCGCTGTCACTCGCTATTGGGTTCCCTATGTCGTTCAGCATCGCCCTCGAGTCGCCCTTCTGGTGGAGTCTCATGACGATCCCTCTCGCGACAAACAATCTTCGGGTTGTCCAAGAACAACCGAGGGAAAGAGCAGCATTGCGCGACTGGGCCACGCTCAACATCCTCATCACGTCGCTTGTATTCATCTATCCGTTGTGCAACTACCTCTTCGCTACTGCATCAGCGTCATCAACTGCAGCACAGAGCGGACTTGCGCTGCTTCTGGTCGTCGTCAAAATCGCGTACAAGAACGCATTCAACCACTCCTTGCGCGCACGACAAGAACTGAGGGCGCACGTCGTCACGTTTCATGTCGAGATCTTCAGCTCGCTGTTCGTGACGTTCAGCATGCAGAGTGTCAACTCGTTTTCCACCCTCGCTCTCTTGATGCTCATTGACTTCGCGCATGCGTGCGCGACGTTGTACGAGGTTCATCACTCCGTTCAAGCGCTGGAGTCTCTCGAGCGCAGCTTTATGGCGAGAGGGTCTCCGCCGAGTGGTTGTGCCAGGCGAGCCGTTGATATCCTAGACCAACGCTCGCACCGATGTGCTTGGCGTTCGACAAATCTCCAGCGCTCGCAGTCGGCTATAAGTTGTCCAAGAGTCCGCGATGCCGACGTGGACATCCAAACAAGCGTCTCTAGTTCAATTCAGAAGCGCCTGCAGCAATTACGTCTGAGCGGATGGCGTCACAAGACTGCATCTCTCGGTCCGCAAATCAAGATCGCGACCAATCAAACGCCTTCACGCCCTCCGGTCTTTTTGTTACCAGCGGCAGACATTGCGTCAGCCTATTTTGACGGCTCACAGAATAACGCTGGAGACGCCAAGGACTACTACAGAACAATGTCGCGCAGCAAGAACAACAGTATCCGGCCACTGGCGATGACAGCAACTGCAGCAGAAGACACATATGTGGCGAAGGTGCTGTCGCTGGTCCACCTGATCGAATTTGCGGTACTGACCGAGTTCATAGAGGTGATCGTACCAGTCGTCTACGGTGAGTCTAGCATGGTGATGCTGAGCTGCATGACTCATCCGTTTACATCGGTTTCGACTCATGGCTGATATGTCTATCTTGTAACCGTCCAACACCAAAGGATGTACATGGCCGTTATGACAAGGCTGCCGAACCGCGCGTATCATGCACAGCTCGCCGATGTCGACGGAGACAAGCTCAGCAGCAACTTGCAAAAGCTACTCATCTATGTTCTTGGAGCTGCTATCGCTCGCGTTGCTCAACTGGATGCTCCGACGGCGCGTGCGATTCTCGCCGATTGCGCAGCTGGCGTTCGCTTTGGAGGCGCAGTGGACAACGCTGTTAGAGCTCATCCCGTGGATCGTCTTTTTCGTCCAGACTTCGTTGTATCACTTCGGTAAGTATGCGTATGCTTTTGCGTTTAGTGCAGTAGAGCCCAGTCTGAGAGCCTTCTGACTTTGTGTTTGTTTGTTGCGTAGGCTTTGACTACAGCTTCCAGTTCGCGTGGCTTCACGATAAGTGACGAGTTGTGTTGGTACTGAAGTGCCCCCGTCTTGGAGACGTCTGTCGACAAGCGCCGCCATTCCACGAACAGCATGGTTAGCTTAACTACAATTAGAGCGACGATTGGGTGTAATTTGACTGAGCAACCGACGAGCTGCAGGTGGGTTGTCATTCCGTATGCTCGTGTCTCCAGTACCCCCTTTACGGCACATGATTCCGCGTGGCGTCGCCCTATTTTGAGGCGGAAAAACCGCCGTGGAGGTAGCGCTGGGGATAAACAGCTCTGTGCTTGAACCATCCGCCTGTCAAAATTGCAGAGACAGACAACCAAGTGGTGCAAAGAGGGCGTACGCGGGCGACAACATGACCCACTACACATCAGAAACTCTTGCTCGTGGGCTACTGAGCGTATGGGATGCGCTGCAGGTCGAGCTTCATGGTCCGTACTCGCGTGAACACCTGCGAATGCTGTGCGAGTACGTCTCGACCAAACACTCGGCCGCGTGACTCGCAGCTTTACTGATCGTGACACCGCTGCCGTCACTAACTGCGATGCTGCTGTTCGGCATACTTCCCCTCGCTCCCCCTGAGCTTGGTACCAACGAGAACGTTGGGTTCTGGATCCGGTCGACCGCGGTGAGAGTCCTCATGTCTTTTGGTTGCTTCGTTCAGATGCGTATACTGTGCTCGCAGATGAAAACATCGCGTTCCAAGACCGTCGCTGGGGTTGGCGTTTCGACGATCGGCGCCCAGTTCTTTGGGTATGTGCTATCGCTGACTATCGGGTTCCCCGTGCCGTTCAGCATTGTGCTCGAGTCACCAGTGGGGCTGTTCCTGCTATCGAGTGTCCTTGCTCCCGACATTCTCCGGTTTCTTCGCACAGGACCAAGTGCAAGACTAGCACTGCGGGAAATGAGCAATATTGGCGCGCTCAACGCTTCGCAGCTATTGATCTACCCGTTTTGCAACTTCCCGTTTGCGAGTGCGCCACCGGCAGTACAGCCTGCGGTGGCGTTATTGCTGAGCGTCGTTAAGATCGCGTACAAGAACGCATTCAACCACTGCATGCGCCAGCACCCCGACCTGAAAGCTCGTATGGTGAATTTCCACGGGGAGATCTTCAGCTCGCTTTTCGTGACTTTCAGCATGCAGAGCGCGACCTCATTCGTGACGGTCGCCATGCTGACACTCGTCGACTTCTTGCACGCGTGCTCAACGTTGTACGAGGCACAGCGGTCACTCCAAGTTCTGGTGGCTCTGGAGAGAGATTTCGTCAAGGACGGACGCTTTGGGCATGGTACCTACACGGTTGTTGATCGAGTGAGCGCCATCCTCGAGCAGCAGGAACCCAGTGGGACAAGTCATAGTCGCTCTATCAGCCTCAATCCGGCCCCGAAGAGGTCGTGGCTGAAGCATCCGCGGGATACTTCGCGAAAAAAAGCGACCGTGCTGCGTTCAGCGATGGCGTCGAACAGCTCTTCTCTGACCGTGACTCGCAGCAAGTCAACGAGCAACGTCCAAGATACTGCCTGCTCCCCAATTTATGGGCCAGACGCCGGGAGATACCAGCGATGATAAGAAGGCAGCGACTGAGGGCACCTCTGTGCCAGCAGGGCTGTCCGAGACTGCGAAACGGAATGCAGTCAGCCCGGCGACTCCATCGACAGCAACCACAGCGGAGGACGTTTATGCTGTCAAGGTGCTGACGTTACTCCATTTGACGAAATTTGTGGCGCTGACTGAGTTCGTCGAAGTCGTCGTCCCTGTTGTGCATGTTAAGGAACGTCAGCGAGCTGTCACGATCCTCACGCTCGACTGACTCAGCTGTACGTCAATGCGCCTCCAATATCGATTTCGCCTAGGGATATACGTGGTCGTGATTTCGCGCCTGCCGAACCGCATGTACTACCCCACTCTGTTCAGTACGGAGGACCCAAGAGATCTAGGCAGCACATTGACGAGATTGCTCGTCTACGCGTTGTTGGAGCTGGTCTCGCTCTTCCTGCTCGACTGAATGATTCGTCGCCGCATGAAATTCTCCCCTCTAGCACAGCTTGCGGTTGTGCTCGAGAACCGCTGGATGTTAGTGCAATCGGGGCTCGTCCCGTGGATCTTCTACATGGCTCAGACATCGTTCTACCACTACGGTGCGTGCTTTCCTTGCAGCTGTCGGCACGAGTCACTCGGGAAGTTCGTCACCTAACACGGAGGCTGGCTTGATTGGCGATCCGTCTAGGATTCGACTACACCTTCCAGTTCACGTGGCTGCATAAGAATCCGTGACTTCGACGATGTCATTGACACCATGTTCAGCTGGTTCAGATTGCACACTCATTTCAAAATGCTGGACATGCAGTACTGCGAAGTAGTTAGCAAGCAACGAGACTAGGTAGTGCTAGCGTTCGGCAAGAAAATGCTTAGCGCCTGGGAAGTCTTGCAGGCCGGGCATTGCGGGCCAAGCCGCTATCGGACGCTGCACTGAGTAAGCCGCGTGGAACCTCTCGATCGTGAGAATCGCTTGTGTGATATCTGTGTCTTCGCTTTGGTCATTGTATTGTTTGATGGAGTGCCCTTACCACCGCCGGAGAACGACCCCGACGAAGGCATCACCGTCGCTCCCTCATGCCTCCTTGTTGTTCGAAACAGTTTTGCGCCAAGTAAGCTGTCGATATCCCTCGGGGCGGCATCAACGAAGCAACGATTCACAAAATATTCGTCACCTGTGTAGTAGTTTGCAGCAACAGCATCTCATCCGTCCAATGACTCTTTACGAGCTTTCAGCTCTATTTTTAGGCGCGACTCGTTGTGCTAACAGGCTCACACTCCTGTCTCTGAACACATCCTCGTTCTTGAATTGGAGGCTGCCGAGGTGCTGCGGCACGACACAAGGCGGCGAGCGCGGAGAAGACACACCTGACCAAGCCTGCGGCAGTATGGGTCATCCCGCATCACGGGCTTTCGCGAGTGCAATATTCGGAGGATGGGTTTGCGCTGCATCGATGCTGCGTACGGTCGCCACGAAAGCTGTATGTGCCTAGAAAGCCATTCAGGTTGAGCTTTATGGTCAATATTCCATCGCGCGTCTGCGGGCGCTGCATAACTACGCCTCCAAGTTCTCAACCGTTCGGATAGCGTGCCTGCTTGTGGCAGTACCAGTTCCGTCGCTCGTCGTCATGGTGCTGTTGGATGCGGCACCGCTTGCACCACCCGAGCACGACACCAACGGAAACATCGACTACTGGGTTCGCTCCACCACCATGATGGTTATTACCTCGGGCGCGTTCATCGCGTTTATGCGTATGGTGCTCCCAGAGATCTCTCTTACTCGCGGTAACATGGTCGGTGCCACGGCGGTGGCCACGCTGGGCTCGAAGCTATTCGAGTACGCTTTGTCACTCACTGTTGAGTTCCCCGTGTCGTTCAGCATCGCCCTCGTGTCGCCCTTATGGGGAAGCCTCATGACGATGATGTTCTCACCAAGCATCTTTCGGCTCACACGAGAACAACCGACCGGCAGAGTGGCGCTGCGCGACTGGTTCGTCCTCAACAGCCTCACCACGTCGCTTGCATTAGCCTACCCTACGTGCAACTACCTCTTCACTACTGCATCGGCCTCGTCTACTGCGGCACAAAGCGCGCTGGCGCTGCTGCTGGCCGCCGTCAAGATCGCGTACAAGAACGCATTCAACCACTCCTTGCGCGTGCGTCCAGACCTGAGAGCACACATTGTCACGTTCCATGTCGAGATCTCCAGCTCGCTGTTCGTGACGTTCAGCCTGCAAAACACCAACTCATTTTCGACGCTGGCACTCCTGATGCTCATCGACTTCACGCATGTGTGTGCAGCGCTGTACGAGGTGCACCATGCCATCCAGACGCTGGAAAGTCTGGAGCACGGCTTGACGGCAAGAGGGTCTACGCCGTTCCATAGTGGTAGCTGTGTTGATTGAGCACTCCGCATCCTCAATCAGCGATCGCTCCGATGTGTTTGGTGCCCGCCAACTCTCCAGCGATAGCAGTCAGCTGGAGATGTTCCAAGAGCCCGAGAAGTGTACTCAAACATGTGCGTCAGCGATAATGATCCAATCCAGGAGCGCGTACAGTGATTGCTGCAGAGCGGATGGCGTCACCACAGGTTTGCATGTATCAGCTCCCCGTCCAGGATAATGGTCGTCGAATCTTCATCATCAGCCTCAAAGCCCCTGAAGCCTCCGAAGTCTCTGAAGCCTCCGAAGTTCGAGTCGAATTGTGTTGGTGTTCTACCCGGCGGCGTTGACAGAAGTTATGTCCATCAGGGAGCAACGGCATGCAGCAAGAGCAATAGCGTCCGTCCCATTTCACCAAGCACAAGGACAACCGCAACAACGGTAGCGGAAGAAGAAGAAGAAGACAATCTTGTTCAGAAAGTACTTGCGCTGCTCCACTTGACCGAATTCACAGTGCTCACGGAGTTCATCGAGGTGGTCGTCCCTGTCGCCTACGGTAAGACTAGCGCTACGATGTTAGCCACGCATAATGACTTCTCGCCGTTGACGCATACTCTCATCCGGCTTACCTACCGCAAATGACTAGACATGTACATGGCGGTGATGTCGAGGCTGCCGAACCGCGTATACCACGCACAGCTCGCCGACGTCAACGGCAGCAAGCTCGTCGACAACTTGCACAAGCTTGTTATCTACGTGATGCTGGAGCTGCTGTCGCTCAAAGTGCTCAAATGGACACTCCAACGGCGCTTGCGGTTCTCGCCGATCATGCAGCTCACGTTCGTGCTGGAGAAGCGTTGGGCGACGGTGCAGTTGGAGCTTGTCCCATAGATCGTCTACTTCGTGCAGACATCGCTGTATCACTTCGGTCGGTCTGCACATTTCTGTGCGATTGCTAGAGTTGCCATGATGTGGCTTTGCTAGTCTCTTTCGGTGCTGTACTAATCTCTTTTGGTGTGTATAGGCTTTGACTACAGCTCCCAGTTCGCGTGGCTTCACAGGCAGTGAATACCTCGATGTGCACTGCGTTCTTGACGCGTTTGCCCTAGAGTCGCTTGTCTGGACCAAAGCTGAGAGAAGGCTATGAAATGGTGCGAGGAGGGCGGACTAAACGCAGCTCTATGACCTTCTTCGTTTCACTTGGACGAGTTCGCGTCGTTCCTGCTGTACTCGCTCGCGAACATTCGCGATGACCCCATACAAAGTATGATTGACTGAGGTCTCGTGTCAATGCGCCCCCATCAACGGTTTCATCTAGTGATGTGCTCCAAGACGGCGCTCCGCCGCCGTCGTTGGCATCAAGTGATACACACCGTCACCTAGCATCAAATTATTAGTTCCCTAGGCTAGCATCGCTTCCAAGACTCGACAGCACCTTTAAAGTCAACTGGAACAGGTTGCACCGTACAGTACTTACTGTCTAATTTTGTACATCAACAAATTCGAAAACCTTCAAGTACTGGACTAACGATACCGTTGTTTATGGTATGCATTAGTTTGGGCTATCTATTGAGACTTAATTTGGGTGAAACATGTCGAGATTTGCCCATTTCGCGCCAACAACCGCTCCAACATGGAGGACGAGGACCGCGGCGCCGGCGCAACGCTCGCGCTGCTGATGCTCCACGCCGAGCGAGCGGGCACTACCGACGCGCACCATGAGGTGCTACGGCACCTGGAGCCCGCGCTGCCTGGAGCTGGCGGTGGCGGCTCGAGGGTAATCGACGAGGTCGAGCGCCAGCACTTCGAGCGCTTCAGTGCGTCGCGCCCAGTTTTGGAGTCTGCTTGGCTCAGCGCGTGGCCACTGACTGTATGTGTGGACCTGGTGTGTGCGAGAGTAGTGCGTCTTCAGCGCGATGAGCGGTGCGGGAGCAAGCGAGAGGCGCCGTCTGACAGGCGAGCGCAGCTGCGTGGCAAGTGCCGCAACCGGTGGAAGACGAGAGCGGGCGCCAAGAACTTGTCGGTTCGCACCGTTCGCCAGCATCTCCCGGGTCTGTTCCATTCGGTATGAGTGCACGTTCTCCGTTCTCAGGTCTCATCGGTCTATCCTATTAATGTGCAGCCTCGCTGGGAGTCTAACCTTCACTTGTGCGTGGGTATTGCTTTACCCGATGTCGTGACTCCGCGGTGCTTTTATCTCGCTTAGGATGCTGCATCAAAGGAAGGGAACCGCACTGCACCGTCTAATCGGAGGGTCATACCATGCAAACCCGCTACATTCGCCGCGGCTTCCGGTGGAGCGGAAGCATTTGAGATGGACACTGCGTTCGAGCCCATGGCCCCTGACGAGGACTTTACTGTCCACACGGAAGCAAGCGTGCCTATTCAGCGTGCGCCGATCATCGCTCCTGTGCATGTCAAACCTGGAAGCGTGAACGCAAACGGTGCACCGGTACCGGCACCGGCGCTTGGCGGTTTGTTCCGCAAGCGGACCGCGCTCCCGCATGAAATGCTCGAGGACGACTCGCCGCCTCAGTTCATGCAAACTCCGCAGGCGTACCCGCGCGCCCTTTCCCCGGGATTTCACGCTGTACCTCCTGCTCCTGCTGTCGGCCAGCGACCGACGGCGTCACGCAATCCGTTCCAGACTGCAGGGGAAAAGCTGCAGGTATGATGTGACACGAGCATGTCGTTCACATTACTATTCCCGAGTTCTCTTCTCCATCACTAATGCTGACGACATTGATGCTGTGGGTACTAGCATGATCGGTTGACAGGCAAGGACAGGGATATGGACAGTGATCGAAGTGGCGGGCGAGGACTTGCCGGACGAGAGCCATCGATGCGTGGCGGTTCCTACCATCCTATTAATCCGAAGGTGCTGCTAGGTGGCGGCAAACGAGGGCAGGACTACGGGGAGGATGACACACCTAACGGTTATCTCGGCGGAGCCTCCTCCTCTTCGGCCGTAAGCAAGAAGTTCGTCTCGCCCACTCTTGGCAGCAACGGCAACGCGGGCGACAAGAAGTCACAAGAGTACGTTGGGTGGATGCTTGCGCTGCTCGAATTCCGACGGCATGTCGAATTTTGACTAATGATCACGCGACGTTCCTTTCGGAATTACAGGAAACCGGCGCCGGAAGATGACCCGGATATTGACCCGAGACTCAAGAGTTGCGACCCGGATCTGATTGCAAAGATCGAGATGGAAATCGTGGACTACGGTGACCCTGTCGCATTCGATGATATCGGTAAGTTTCTCTTCGTGGTTGAGGCGAAGTCGATGGGAACGATCTGACAGGAGTGTGCTGCTGGCAGCCGGACTTCAGTTCGCCAAGAAGTGTGTGAACGAACTCGTGATTTGGCCGATGGCTCGTCCCGACATCTTCACAGGTCTTCGAGCGCTCCCAAAAGGTCGGGAACGCTGGCGTTCATTCCACTGATATGTTATCGTTGGCCCCATAATGGTCTGGTTCTTGTACGTGTAGGTCTTCTACTTTTCGGTCCCCCAGGGACGGGCAAAACATTAATTGGAAAAGCGATCGCAAACCAGTCGGGGGCGACATTCTTCAGCATCTCGGCCAGTTCACTCACCAGCAAATGGGTAAGTCGTGCCGATACGTTCACCTCACCCGTGTTGTTTGGAAATACGCTCACCCGAATGGATGCATGTTTTTGTCGGGACGCAGATTGGCGAGGGCGAGAAGCTCGTACGAACTCTTTTTGCCGTGGCAGCCGTCAAGCAGGTCTGTATATTGATGTTCCTCTGCGTCGTTTGAATCCTCGAGCGCTATCAATGCTGACGTCACGTTTTGCAACGTTCGTCCCTCCTCCAACAGCCGTCAGTCATCTTCATTGACGAGATTGACTCGTTGCTAACACAGCGGAGGAAAGCCATGGGAGATCTGCCACAAGTCGAATTGGAATGCTGATTGTTCGCTCACTTCTTGTTTTTCTGCATTTCAGCTCTGAGGAAAACGAGGCGAGCCGCCGTATGAAAACGGAGTTCCTCGTGCAGCTCGACGGCGCGGGGACCAAAGCGAAAGACGTCGTCCTCGTTGTCGGTAAACGTATCAGTTTATTCGCTTTTGTGTGCACCAGTTCGATGTTCTCATTTTGTGTTTCGGAACGCTTATCAGGAGCGACGAATCGACCACAGGAGCTAGACGAGGCCGCGCGACGGCGCTTTGTGAAGCGCTTGTACATCCCCCTCCCGTCGTTGGAGGCTCGTCTGGATCTCGTGAAGCGCTTGCTCAAGAACAACAGACACGATCTCACCAGCGAGAACCTAACCTTCATCGCCGAGTCCACCAAGGGTGTGTGTTCCACCGATTCTCTTCACGCGTGTGCTGACGTTGTGGCTGATCACTAAACGCTTGCTCTTGCTCTTACGTGTCTGGCCAGGGTATTCCGGTGCTGATGTCCGCGCGTTGTGCACTGAGGCTGCCATGGGGCCAATTCGAAGCTGCACCGACATTCGCACCATGGACGCCGACGCCGTGCGTCCCATCAACCTGGACGACTTTGTCGCCGCGCTACGAGGTGTAAGTGATGCATGCCTGTCCTCTCCATCGTCTTTCTGTGAAGTCAGATGTGACATCGATAATTTGCTTTTATGTCTGGTCAATTGGACACTAGGTGCGCTCGAGCGTTGCGACTAAGGATCTTGAGTTCTATCGCGAGTGGAACGACGAGTTCGGGAGTTTTCCGTTTGAGAGCCACGAAGGTGACTGACAAAGCTCGGTAAGTTCGCGTGTCCAATATCCACGCAGTCCCATTTCCAGCTTAGCGACCTTTTCACCGGTTGACTGTGAAACGGAAGTGTAACCTCGCCGCATTATAGGTATGAGTTCGCTCGTAGCCTGTGAATTGATCATGGCGCGCTGTCGTAAGCTCTGATTTATTCTTTCTTTGGTATGGTGGCGCCTTTCTAACTTTAGAGTTGAGCCAGGTCGTGGGAAGTCTAGCAGTGGAAGCACAACTTGGCCATGTGCTTCAACGTGCTCCATCGCCTGACCCGAGCCTTTGGGCGAGTCGTGGATGTTACCCAAGTCGAGCCCGACGGACAGTACTCGGTGGTGCGTCTGCAGCTGCTCCACGACTATGTTTCTACCAAGTACTCAATCGTCCGACTGGCCTTCCTACTTATTATTATCCCGATTCTTCCAATTGCACTGATGGTGATTGTCGACACACCCACTCGCGCCGCCCGAGCTTGGTACCGACCGAAACATCGTGTTTTGGGCGCGGTTGTGCTGTATGAACATTGTTATGTCCTCCGGAGCCATTACCTAGCTCTGCACAGTAGCCCCAGAGCTCCCGTTATCGCGCATCAAGATTACTGTCGCGGCCGTGGTCTCATCAATCATTGCCATTCTATTCAGCTATGCGTTATTGTTGGGGATCGGGTTTCCCCTGACGTTCAGTATCACTCGCTAGACCAGCCAGCGGTGGCACTGCTCCTGCTCGTCGTCAAGATGGCGTACAAAGTTGGCTTTCGCCGCTGCATGCGTGCGAAGCCCGACTTGAGAGCTCAGATCATCAACTTCCAGGGCGAAGTCTTCCACGCGCTGTTCACGACGTTCAGCGTCCAGAGCAGTACCTCGTTCCTAACGCTGTTGGCGTTGGAAATCGTCAACGCTGGGCACGCTGGTCTCATGCTGCATGAGGCCTATCGCTCCGTCCAAGTTCTCGAAAGGTTGGAGAGAGACCTGATAGATGAAAGACGCCTGATCAGCGGCAGCCACAGCATCGTTTCCCAGACAATTGCGATTCTCGCCCAGCGTGATACGCATCTCCACGAGGAGAATGCCGCTCCAAGTCTAGCTGCAAACTGTTCCGTTGACATCAACGCGCGCATCAGCACGGGCATCATTCACAACATGAAGCGATCATGGCTGGGAAAGCTAATTCGCTACTCCAAGCGACATCAAATCGCCGTGCTCCACCCTAGGGCCGTCGTTGACGGCGGTACACAGGCTACCCACGACGCGTCTCCTGTGTCAACTGGGAGCAGATAACACTACCGGATACCCCAACGCCAGCGACGTGCAGAGGGACCACCGACGTGGCAACGATGCTGGGGCACGTGTTGGTCACGACCACACCCCAAAGCAAACAACCACCAGGTCTATTGCGGTTACTCCTCAGTCGGAGCCGGTGTCGACGGCAGCACTAATAAGCGCGAAGGACGGATACACCGAGAAGGTGGTGTCGCTGCTCTACATGGCAGAGTTTGTCATGCTGACGGAGTTCGTCGAGATCGTTGTCCCCGTCGTGTATGGTAGGCGGACGAGTCTAATGGTTTCTGCTGCCTGCCCGGTGTACTGCCACTGATCTTGTCTCATGGATGATGACAGGCGTTTAGGTGGTTGCGATGTCTCGCCTGCCGAACCGCGTCTACTTCCCCGACCTTGCCGATATAGACGACTCGCGGCTCGCGGACACGCTGATTAAGCTCATCATCTATGCAATGGTAGAGGTCGCCTCGCTCTTCGTTCTTGACTCGATGCTACGTCGTCGACTGCGGTTGTCGCCCCTCTCACAGCTCGCGTTGGTGTTGGAGACGCAGTGAGTCCTGGCGCAGACGCAGATCACCCAGTGGGTCTTCTTCTCCGTCCAGACATCGCTCTACCACTTCTGTTCGTTCTCGTCGCCTCATGCTATCCGATCGATTCGTCATTACTGGAACGGCGTGCGTGGCAATTGTGAGCAGGGTTCAATTACAGTTTCCGGTTTGAATGCCTCCGCAGCAAATAAGGAGGCTCGTGAGCACACGACTTGCCGTCGACATCAAGTAGCACACGCCTGCTCCTGACCAGCTCACCAGCTTGACGAATCAAGCGGAGCGACCGCAGCTGGAGTCAAAGCTACTTGCGATCGTCACCTACTTCGAAGTACGAGGTCTCTTGTCGAGTGAGATATCAAGAGGCAGTACGAAGCACGTGATTGGGGTTGCTGGCGATCTACTCATCCACAAAGGTACGGTAGCATCAACCTGCCGATCGTCGCGAAGACACCCCTGCCTTCTAATGGATTGGCAGTCTCGTTGGCTTCAAGCGGAGAAGACAGTGATGACAAGCCACTCGACTGCGGCACAAGCGCTTGGACACCTAGTCAAGAAATAGGTGTCCACGTCTACGTGCTGTTGAAGTGCTTCTTTAGCACAACTACAGTAGTTGCTGGGGATCATCGCAACGAGAAAAGAAACCGCGAGCGCGCTCTCACCACGAACTACAACTTCGAGACGACGTAGTTGCGTGCATTGGATGTGGCGGAACATGGGGCGCACAAAGTGGCTGCATAGCCTACCCAATTGGAACTCAAAGCCTATTGCCGCTTGCTTTTCGCAGATCTCGTTACCGTTGATCGCAGACCAACTATTACAGCACGGGCATACGAAATGGTGCAGCTGACGAAGGCCTACCGGCAACGATCAAGTCCACATAGCATCGACCGTCAGACGTGTGGGTGCCTGCCTGCCAGTTATCGTTAGCGGAGGATACACGCGCAGAAAACAAGGGGATTCGTCGAAGTCGTCATCCTCATTGTGGTCTTGGCTTCTTCGATGCATGCCGTTAACTCGGAACGCTGCACGCAATCGTGACGTCTCGCCCCCGAGTCTGGTCTTCTTCACGACCTTGCCGACGACGCGAATCACAACGGCTCACTGCTCGAACTGTTGTAATACGCTCTGCTGGACCTGGCATCATTTCTCGCTTCTCGTGCTCGACTGGATCGTTCCGCACCGCATCATTTCGGCTACACCTTCCAGTTCCCTTCGATTTGAAGCACGCCAACCTCTCGAGAGCTGACACATAGGGAGGCACAAGGCGTGACACTAATCCAACACCATGGCACAAGGCACGTGACGCATATCCAGTACAGTACAAACGCTATTCCTTCGGGGGTGGTTAGACGTTGGTGCCTCTCCTTTCTCCTTCTCCGGCCTCTACCTTGTTCATCTCTGCTGCAATGCTGACGCACGGCGCACAATACTTCATGCGAGGCCGGCGACGCTCCGCAGCACGATACGGGAGGTGAGAGCTAAATAATAGTAACGACATGCAACAACCTGGAGAGGAGAACTACCGAGAGGTGGGCTCGGGCGGGGTGCCTCAGAAGTCCGCGTCGTCGTACGGCATGTTCAATCGCCTCCGTTTGGCGATTGGTTCGCTGGAGGAACCGGCCGACTTGGCCGACGCGCGCAGGATCATCAGCGCAATGGACGGGCAGCCTTCGATGTCCTCGCGGAAGTTCTCGTCGTCAATGATCTCGTTCATGTGCTGCATGAAGAAGTCGATGCAGTACTCCTTCAGGTACGTCGCGCTGAACTTCTCCGCAGCGCACAGGAAGCGGCCAATGTTGCTGACCGACAGCACCTCTCTGGCCGCCACTTCGCAGCAGTGTTTGAGGGGCAGCAGCAGATACTGCTCCGCGAGTGTCAGCAGATCGACAAGTTGCTACAGGGTACACATTTACATCACAGCTCATCAGCACACAAGTCACAGTCGGTTCGATAACCCAATGCAAATACTCACGTTGGAGCTGAGCTTGCCAATGTCCGAGACGCGGTTCGTGTAGATGAACTCGAGCATCTTGGACACCATCTCGGGCGAATGGTCCTCGATGCGCACGATGCCGTTCTCACTCTCGCGCATCGCGCCCTTGCGGAACATGGCGTGGAAGAACTCGCAGCGCGTCGTCAAGATGAGTCGGTGCGCGTGCAGCACCTCTTTGTCCGGGCCGACCTCAAACGTGATGTCACTGCCCTCTCCGCTCTAAAATACAGGACCAACTTCAGCTATACGCGTATAGCCTGGAACAACGAAAATGGCATAAATCTTACCTGAAAGAGCTGGCGCATGGTCGCAAAGTAGTCGTCGTCGGTGTGAAAGGGCAGCGACGTCTCCACCGGTGCCACACGCCGACGCACCAAGATAATATCATTCTATACGACATCGGACGTGAATACAGCACCACCACACTGTCAGATCCATGCCCAGTCCCGCCGTCGTCTTGGGAAATCAAATCCGTACCTTTTGCAAATGCACCGTCTCGGGGGAATCCTCGGGATCCAAGCGGTCCTACCAGAGCAAGAGCAGCCAACAAAGCAATGTTAGCATTTGCCATGACCGCAGGGATCCTCCAGCAACTCGCGCCGCGAGCTGCTACTTTTGAGAACGTACAGTGAAGAAGAAGTCGAGCGACTCGCGCGGCAGCCCGTGGTGCTTGCTGTAGTGGCGGAAGAGCGACGAGAAGCGCTGCGTCTTCTGCATCAGGCACGAGTACATGTTGTTGGCGGCCACGCGCACGATCGACCGCTCCTTGCCCGTCAGGATCAGGTCCTCCGCCGCCTGACATTGCATGTCGTGTTCCACACAACACCAGACCAGTCAGACCCCACGGCGCTTTCCCGCTCGATTATCACGCCCAGTGCTTCCTCACGCGGTGACGACGTACCTTGACGGTGAACTCGACGTTCTCGGGCCGCACGCTGCGGTTCATGATCGCCGGGTCGTCCGGGAAGCGCGAGAAAGCCGCGCGGTCCGTCGTCTTGGGCGTTGGAAAGGCGTCACAGCCGTGGCAGGCACGAGGAGAGCGAGTGCGTAGAGAAGCGAGCCACGAGGCGAGTGCGCAGATAGCGGGGGCAACGCTCCCGCAAGAGCGGAAGCGAGCGAGCGGCGGCGCCTGGAGCGGGAGGAAGCGCGGAGGTCGCCGGGACGGATGCCGATCCGTTCTTCGCGTTCGTCTTGTCTCGAGTATGGAAGGAAGCCCGCCTTTGTGTGGGGTGTCAATTTTATTCTTTTTTATCTAAAAATGCTGGAAGGGGCGTGCGGCATACAAATATTAAATGTAAGCGCCTGTATGTTTCTCTAAATTTCAAGATTCGTGTTGAGGTTTTTCTCAAAATGCCAAGAATAAGAAGAGAAAAGCCATCCTTTCACCCCAAGAAGCGATCGACCTCATGGAGACCGTTATGTACTATGGAGGCGTGTGCTCTGCCTACTACTGCCGGCGTAGGTCCGCCCTGTATACTCTCGCGACGCCAGCGCAGCGTCCGCGACTGCGGCCTCCGGCAATCAGAAGAGTGCGGCCCCAGAGAAGGCGGAGCGCGAGCGCGACGCGTCTGCGACGGCGGCGGCGCTTGAACCGCCGCATCCTGTTGAGCAATCCTCGCCGTCATGAGGTGAGGTGAGGCGCCGCGCCTCTGATTCCTTCCCGTGTCGCTGTTTCCTCCTTCATCACGCGAGTAGGCGAGCGCGGCGGGACTGCCTGCCTGCCTGCCTCCAGCCGCGCTCACGGCATGTTGAGCAAGCAGGCGAGCAGGTGGGAGGAAGGGAGGATTGGCAAGGCGTGGGCCTCCATGTCAGAGTTATCAGTTGGGTTTACCCGCGGGTGGTTAGCATAGCGGTGGCGTCTTTCTTGACGAGGGGTATCGTGCCGCAACCGAGGGCGCGCGTGTACTCAGCGCCGGTGCGCCTGGGCGCGGCGCTAGCCAACCGGATTTGCTGTTTGGAGTGCTCGCTCGACGACGCTCCAGGTGGTTTGGCTTTTACTTGTTCCCGTCTTGGGAGGCTCGTTGACGGCCGCCGCGAACAATCAGAGCAAGTGTCCAACGCGCGCCCTGAGGTTCTCCCCTGGCGGGCTGCGCGGTGGACATGGGAGGCGAGTGACACTCCCACTGTTCGCGGGCGGCGAGCGGGACGCGTCCCGTTACTGACTTCCCCGTCCGAGAACTCATTAGTGCCACCGTCGTTGGTCGCCCAAACCGCATGAAAGAATTGAGCAGCATGCACGCTGCGGTTCACCATGCGCGCAATTGTACACAGCCTGCTCGATGACGGCCGCGAGAGGACACTAATAGTGCTGCCATCGCAGACGATTTCTGCTGCTACTGTTTGTTGATTTGCCTGATACGCGGCGCGCCAACTCCTGGCGCCGCCGCTCGACGCGCGCGCTCTGGTCGGTCTGTTGACCCTTTCCACTGCGTGAAAGCAATGCGCCCGTCACAGCAATGCGCAGCCCAAGGAACACGCTGCGCGCAATCACCGTGGACGCGAACCCGGGGTTTTACCATACAACTGAAAGGATTCCACCTACAAAGTTGTACATAACATGAACCAAAGGGAGGTCATCCCTCCTAATGGCCCTAAAACTGTCCCCAGTAACCCAAAAACCCTAAACCATTGGTATTTAACCTTAGGAGTGCTGTCTTGCACCGCCTTCGGCGGTGCGCTTTATCAGCTGCCTGCGGCAGCCATTTAACCCAATGGCCCCCTCTTCCTCCACCAGAGGGAGCACCTCTCTTAGCTCGGTTTGCGCCGCAAGCGGCGCTTGGGCTCGCTGCCTTCGGCAGTGACGATGTCGCCCATCCGTGTATGCTTGAACCCCAAATTTTGTATGATCGAACCCTTTCCGTGTATGTCCCTACCCTTTTGACCGCAGACGCCTGCTCCTCGGTGGAGCACCATACTGATGAGGCGACGGAAAGCAGCCAGCCGAGCTGCCGTCAGCGTCGAACGCATCGCGTGTCTAGGGATGCGGCTCTGGTCGGATCTGGCATCCGAAGAATCGGTGAGAAGAGGAGGCGTCCGAGGCTGTTTGCGCCATTTGCCTGCCAGCCTCATAGCATGACCCGATCAACGCGCAGTCACTACCGTGCAGCGCCTCGATAGAGCTCCCTTGTCAAATGTGTATCCCACGGCTCGGCGCGGAGGACACATCAGGCGATGGCTTCCACAGCCAGCAGAGGGGGGAACGAGGATGGAGGATGAGCGAGAAATCAGACGCCCACCCCTCTGCTCGCGCGCTCGCGGGGTGGTTTGCGCACGTCCCAGATTCAGCTTCGCGCGGCTTTGTGGGTGAGTCCGCGTGGCCATCGCGCACCGGCATGCGAACGAGCGCGCGCGGCGTCAAACGGGCGGCGAGCGAGCGGGCTGATGCCGCATCATTGGCTCGCTGGTTCAGCCCGCGTCGCGAGCGTACCACTCGGCGAGCGGCGCGGGCTACTGCGATTGTTGCGCTTGGCTGTATGAGTGTTGTCTCGACTGGGCGGTTGTCGTTCCTCCAGGTGAGACCCAGCCACCGCTTCGGCGCGGCTCCATTGTTCGTACCGTTTAGATCGACACCACAGCGCTTGAGAAGTGCGCGTCTCCCTTCTAGCTGAGCAAACTACACTACAGGCAACAGGGTACTGCATTGCCATTGATCATGGCGCCAATGCGGCAGTCATGGGCCAACGTCAATGGTTATGACAGTGAGATGACGCTCCTGGTGACCAATACGTGGAGTGATGGAGGAATCGACGGAGTGATTGTAGTCTGGAGAGTGTTCCGTATACAGATTCTACGGTACTAAGTGGCTCCGTGGTACTGTGGAGGCCACAAAACAAGCGCCGCGTTTCTGTCCGTGTTTTCCCAATCACGGTGCACACCCTTTTGTACCTTTTGTACAGTACCGGTACTGTAAGCTTGTGTCAGAGAACGCCAGCTGGCGACGAACAATCACAAGCTTTTTCCCAGTGGTACAGCTTACGGTATCCTGTACATAGGAGGTGCTGTCGCAAAAATGAGTTTGCCAAAGGATATACTGTATGATACAGCATTGCTCGTCGACACGCAACAGTGGAGAGGGCTTGCATTTCGGCTAACGCGTGTGGTGGCGACGGAGGTGCTGTGGACGACAACGGAGAGAAGGCACGTTTCTCGGCGCCGCAAGCAGTAGGTGCGTATTTGCCAAAACCAGTCTGGTGGTGATGTGATGACCGATCGACACCTCTCACTGCGGTCGAAGGTTGGGTGCAGCGCACAAAGCTCCATGCCGCGTGTGTGTACACACGAAACGCTGATCCAGTGTCGACTTGTTGTTTGAAATTCGCCAAACCGTAGTGGTGTTTTGCCATGTACCTACAGCCTTGCATACAGTAGAAAATGTAAGCAACACATTTTGTAAACCTTCATTTAGCACTGCACACGCTCCAATATTGAGCAGCACTGCGCAATTGTGAATTTTTTAGATTTTTTTGCAACTTCATATCAAATTCCTAAGCGAACAGTTTACGTTTAGCTAGGTTAGGTAAAGTTACGCAAGATACCCAAAGTATGCTATCGAATGCATTCTAAATTTTGACCGTAAAGGGCCTTCCCCGAAGAAGCACGGATGGGCAGAGCTACACTCACACTGCTACGCAGGTTGCGACAGAAACCCCTTGATCAGAACAGCACCTCTAATTTGTACCGTACCGCGTAATCCTGTATCGACAGTGGACGGGCTTTCCATACCGTGAAAGAAGCAAATTCCTTTGCGATCATCTCGCGTGCCTCTGGGGTTTTCAAAGACTCACCACAATCAATTTGCGCATGCGTTAGCAGAAATCTGCTGCCACCGATCAGATTCCAGAACAGTCCTCGGAAGATTTTTCGCTATCAAGGCACAGGATTTTATTCTTCCACTACGTATTTGGTACTGTACTCGAGTACTAGATACATTATCTACAGCACTAAACTCCCAATCCCTGAAAGGTCCCAATTGCTGCTGTTGCTCACTGTCGTAGCTGTAAGATTGCAGTAGCTTTCTTCCGATTCTTCAGTCTGCAGCAACGGATTGGGCCGTGCTTGCAGAGAAACACAACTAACCCGTTGTTGTCTTCGATGTGGTTTTACGGAAGCCTACCTCGTTTTACGAAAGTGCGTAAACAAAATTACATCGTGTTTTCGAATAATCTACTGTGTTTGGGGTAGTCCATCCCCTAGCCGCTGCTTTCGTCGACGTCGTCGTCGACGAATGCGCTCCTGTGATTGGCTGCTGCGGTGAGTCTCCCGCCCATCTGGGCTTCAGTATGCATCAGTTGCCGTACACTAAACAGCCGACGCAGCTTATTTCGCCCATCCCCTGTGCCCGCCCGATCCGCTCGTCGGTTGGGAAGGGCTAGGTCCCACTCCCGCGTGTGGAACGCGCTGCCCCTTTTACGTCCCTCGCCACCCACCGGAGCCCCTCCCCTTTCTTGTTCTTTCCGATTCCTTTATACAAATCCCTATACATACCTGCACCATCACCTCGTCAGGCGTGTGCTTTGGCAGTGTTGAGTGGCGCGATCGGCGCCCTCACTTTGCAAACGGCTGAGCTCACGAGAAAATAGTTGACGGCGCGTGGCATTCGCTTACTGGGTTCATCGGCTCCGGGATCAACGCAGAGCTCGCTGGCTGAAGGGCAGACCGATCGAGAGCTTTCTTCACATCCGTCCACACATCGCGCCCGCGCATAGACGCCGCCCTGCGACCGCGTCCGTATTCCGGCTGACGGGCGCTTGGCAATCCTGAAAATCGCCGACAGCGACTGCATCGGCCCTGACCGAACAGGTTGAACAGCGTGCCGGTGAACGAGCGAGCGCCCCTCCTCACGCACGCTCACATCCATTGGCAGGACAGGTTAACGCTCGGCACCCACAGGCCGTAGACGAAGGCCTTCATTTGCGCTTTTTCGGCGGGTGGTGGGTGACTGGTTGATCGGTCGGACGGTTGAGCCACCATGCGCACCAAGGAGTCGGAGGAGTTCCAGGAACAAGAGAACACATGGATCTACCTGCTGCACCAGCAGGCGCCACCGCAGACGCGCGAGACGAGCGTCGCGGCGCTTGCCCAGGCTGCCGGCGCGCCGTCCACGCTGCCGCCCGCGACCGCGCTCTTCGGCGGCAGCTCGGCACTGTTCCCGTCGCGCGACAGCGGTCCGTACACGACCTGCCACCAGTACCTGAACAGTGGCTTCCCTTCGCGCTCCAGCGGCCCGTATGCGTTCAAGACGCCCCAGGAGACGGGCGTGTACGTCACGAAGCAGCAGCAGACGATGATTGGCGGCAACAGCAGCGGCCGCATGATGATGTTTGCCCACGAGAAGCTCCAGGAGACGTGGCGCGGATCAGACGCCGTCGTGTCTCGCGAGTCGACCGCGTTCCCGTTCCCGCCGTCCTCGATCCACGCGGAGGACGCCTACCGCCGCAAGCACCACCACTACCCTGCCGCTGAGCTCAACGGTGCGTCTGCTGCTTTAGAGAAGTACCAGCAGCTGGACGTTCCGAACAGTGAGGCCGTGGCTCCGTCGTCGCTGCTGGAGTTGCTCCCGAAGAAGCGCCGTCGCGCCGAAGAGGCCAAGGCCAGTGCCGTCTTTGAAGACTCTGAAGCTGCCACCCGAGATGGTGACGACTTGGACGCCTCCGATCTCGCATCGGCGTCGACGCCGCGCTCGTCCAGTCGCGGAAAGCGCAACTGCTTCCCCAAGAAGTGCGACTTCCCCATGTGCAAGAACAGTTCCCGCAGCCGCGGGTTCTGCTACAGCCACGGTGGTGGACGCCGCTGCCGAGTTGACGGATGCTCCAACGGAGCTGTGAGCCGTGATCTGTGTAAACGCCACGGTGGTGGTCGCCGCTGCAAGGTTGCTGGCTGCAAGAGTAGCTCCGAGAGCGGTGGGCTGTGCTACAGCCATGGCGGCGGTCGTCGCTGCTCGCTCACGTGGTGCTCGGCTCGCGCCAAGAAGGGCGGTTTCTGTGCTCTCCACTTGGCGGATCAGAACGCCGAGCGGCCGCCCGGCTCCTCCAAGTCTGGTAGCTCTTCTCGTTCGACGGGTAGCAGCGCCAGCGGTGCTGAAGATGACGCGACCTCGAGTCCGACGGCTGCTAGCTCTAGTTCAAGGTCAGAAGAGAGTGAAGACACTGCCAACGCAGGCGAGGAGTCGGTCGTGCACACCAACAACGTGGTGGAGACGCTGCTCGCACTCGCGAGGGATCAGCAGACGTCACAGGAGCAGGAGAATGCGCCGACGACTGGCTACGCCATCGCCTCGATCCTCAACTGACCGTGATATACGGTCCTCCGCTCGCCTGCATGTGTGTATGTTCGTGCGTCTCTCTTGTTTGCTATTTAAGCCTCACCAATGAACAGAAAGAAGCTCTCAGCACGACTTGTTTGTTGCCTCGCTCTACTCTTGTCAGTCGATGGTCATCCCTGGGAGCGTCCAGCTAGACTCGCCCGTCTCACGGTTGTAGAAGTAAACGTTGCCTGCCTCGTCCGCCACCTCCTCCCACGTCAAAGACATTTCTCCATCGCCGGCATGCTCCTCCGTCGCTTCGACCACTGTCTCGCCCTCGTTGATGCCGGGCGCTCTATCTCCGAGGTTGTCAGTCAGCATCTCGAGCATCACGTCGTTGGCCAGCATCTCGAGCGGCGGGCCGTCACCAGCGGCCACGACCGCTCCCGTCATCTTGTTGTAGAAGCAGATCTCGCCCGACTGGCTGTCGTACACCTCGGACCAGAACATGGCGGCCAGCGTCCACTTGAGTGGCTTGCGGTGCGCTCGGCGTCGCTCCAAGTTCCAGTAGTGCCACTTGGTCGTCTCGTGGACGCGCAGCTCGGTCAGTGACGCGTAACTGATGCCAGGACACACACGGCAGTAGCAGCCGAGCTGCGGCGGTGGTGGTCCGCGGCTGAGGCCGGGCGTCGACGCTGGTTCCTCGTCTTCGGCTTGGTAGCCACCTTCCTGCTCTCCTTCCTCCTCTTCATCCAAGGGCGGAGGCCTCAGGCGGACTGTCTCGCTGTCGCCAGGCTTGGTCGACTCGGCAATGAAGCACACGTCGTCCAGCAAGAGCAGCAGCGTGCGCAGCTTCTTGACGCCGAACGCGCTGGGCACGAGCGGCTTGAGCAACCACTTCTCGAACTGCGCGGGGAACTCCTGGAGCGGCACGGGCGCGCCGTTCTTATAGAGCACCTTACACACCTCCTTTTTCAGTATCTCGAACTCGTTTGCGCGGTGTTCGTCGCTCAGGATCGACGCCAGCACGTCCTCCTTTCGCGCGCGGTCTTCGTCACCAGGTGAAGACGTGGCATTGACAAATACTTGCCGTCTGTTCACCGTGGTTGGAACACTCGCGGTCGAGTCAGTTGCAGCAGAGGATGGAGAACTCGCGTCGGGGCTTGCATCAGTGGGCGCGGCTGATGCTAGCCGCGCTGTCACAGGCCGCTTGATGCTTTGTTTAACCAGAGGCGCGTGCTGAGCGCGATCAAGAGCGTCAATACCGTCCAAGACGCGTCGCAGCTCGCGCTCCTGCCGCTGCAGATCCTCGAGCCTGTCGTTGTGATCCTTGAGCGATCGTCTCGCTTCCTCCATACGATGCGTCGCAGCTTCCAGCTCCTTCTGAGCGCTTGAGAGAGCCTTCCGTGCGTGGTCAACGATGACAAGCTGCTTGAGCGCGCGGTCGACCACTGGCGCGATCTCCATCGCCCGCCTTGCGTACCGAAATGCCGCGTGGACCCACGCACATATCGCCGCCAGCGCTGGTGAGATCAGGTGCAGCTTGACGTTGCTCGTCCGGAGTCGTGGATGGTGCACGATGGGCGTAAGACCCAGCAGCATCTCGCGCCGTGGACCCTCTGCGAACGAGTACGCGTCAAAGAGCGGCAACACGTACAAAGCCTTGACGTCGTATCGATGAATGAGCCCCTCCTTGTCGCCCAGCAGGACGTTTTCGTCGCTGTTCGACAGCAACCGAGCGATCTCTTCACGTGACGGCGTCACTGACTTGGATCCCATCAGATACCGGTTGCTTGTGAACGAGAGCAGTATGGAGAACGCCTCGAGCAACGACATATACACACTGTCAAGCTGCTGGGAGCCGAAGGTCGCTGTTCGAAGCTTGTACCAGTCGTCCTTTGGAATGTTGCGAAGCTGCTCCACCGCCTGGCGATATGTCGCCTCTGCTCCATTATCGACGCCGGTCTGGTTGCCACCGGTCTGGCTGGCGCTGTCGCGCTTCCAGAACACCTCGATCTTGACCTGCATGGCCTCCTCTTGCTCCACTTTCTCGTTCAAAGCGGCCGTGAGTTCCGCGACTTCGCGAACGCGAGCTCGATACTCTCGCTCACACGCGTCCACTTCGTTGCGCAATTTCTCAAGCGGAGGCCCCTCAGCAGCGGACCGCTCCGCGACGACTTGTGCGTACTTTTGCTGGGCATTGGTCAGTACGTCGGCGCCGATGACGACGCTCTGAGTCTTGGCAAGCTGCGCGACCACTGCTTTTACGAACGGATCGTCCGCATCGACTCCTTCGGGCAAGTGCGGCAGCATACACGCGACCATAACCGCGTATGGCGTGCGGAACTGCGGGATCCGCAGATCCATCTCCATCTCGCCCTCCACCTTGCGCTGTGTGGTGAAGTACGCTAAGAAGGTTGCGGTAGCAACCTGCGAACTCGGCTGGCTGAGCCACGCGACGCGCTCGCCGCGCACCCACCTCCCGTTCCGCACCAGCAGCTCACCACTGCTACCACTACGAGAGTAGAACTTGCCATCTCCATGCGGTTCGTCGTCCTCAAACGGGCCCTCGTAGCGGTCACCGTTCGGGTACGTGAGCACACCGAGTCCATGGCGCCGCGTGCGCTGGAACTCGCCGTGGTAATGGCGCTTATCAGCGAACTCGACCATGCCCTGACCGTCGAGGAACCCACCGTGGAACTCTCCGATGATCTGGTCTCCTTTCGCGAGCGTCCGCACGCCCGAGCCGTGCCACATACCACGCGAGAACGCACCGACGTACCGTGATCCGTCGTCGTACACGAGCTCGCCGTCGCCGTGGTGCCGGTCGAACTCCCAGTACCCCTCGTAGATCTCGCCGTTGTCGAACTTCTCGATACCGTAGCCGTGGCGCTTGCCCTCACGCCACTCGCCGACGTATTCGCCGCGTGTGAGCGTCATGACGAGCTGGAGGATGCCAAAGCCGTGGAACTTGCCCGCGCGAACGGCGCCGCTGTACTTGTGGCGAAGCGGAGGCGCCAGAGCGACTTCAAAGTGCGGCCCTGTCGCTGTGAAGGGCGAAAAAAAGTTGTCGACCTCCTCGCCCTGCCAGACGGCGCCGTCACGAGTGGTGAACTTGCCCCAATGGTTCGGAGAGAACTTGGTCTTGAGTGGCTCCAAGTCGCACGGCTTGTCGTACGTCGCCGCGTCCTCGACCCACGGACCTTCGTACACAGCGCCGTCATTAAACTCGATGCGAACTGCGCCAGCAATGCGGCCGTCTTGGAACTCGCACTCAATCCGAAGCCACGTGTGTGGTACATTATTGTACTTGCCATGCTGCTCTCCAGTCGTACTAGTGAGTGCGTTTTCATCCGCAATAGCTGGAAGGGCATTCACAGAAGGCGGTGCCTCGGAGATGGACTGCCCCGCAGGCCCCGGAGTAGACGATGCGGTCGCTTTTGAAGGAGAGGAGGCCGCTCTCCGCGCCCCTCCGTCGCTATTGGAGGGCTGAGACGCTGTCGCTGTACTGTTACTACTATCTCTACTGCCTCCGTCATTTCCATCGGCCAGGTATGCTGCATCCGTAGCTTTTCCTCTCAAGAAGTTGCCGTGCAGCTGCAGGTCCTGGTTTGCGATCTTGAGTGAAGCAACGCCAACCTGCAGGTCACTGCCGCCACCCAGTTCTGCTGCTTCTTTAGCCGCCCTCTCCGCGCGCTGCGCCGCTGCAGCCGCTTCGACACGCGTCTTCTTTGTCTGAGACAGCAGCTCGCGATCCGCGATCTCCCGTGCGTGCACCACGCTTGCCTGCTGGTGTCGGAGCTTTCCGAGTTCAAACAGTTCGTCGCCGGCGTCTCGCTTCTGCTTGTAGCTCTGCATCTCGGCGGCGTACTGCCTCTGTAATCGAAGAAGTTCGTCCTCCAGAACCTCCAGCTGCTTTTTCCTTGCTGCGATCATGGCGTCCCAAGCTTCGAGCGTCTCCACCTCTGCCTGCATTCGCAACATAAACTTCCGCAGACCCTCTTGGAAGTGGTCGAGAATGATCTGGTGCTGATTGAGCACCGAGTTGGTCTTCTCGTGCGTCTCATCGATAACTGCGCCAAGCCTCAGCAAGCGGATCACGTGATGCGTGAACGGCACAAACGCCTGCTCTATACGTCCAAGACGTGCCAGTTCAGCGGTCATCGCATCTATCTTGATCGTAGACGACGCGACTAACGCTGCGACCTGCTGCTGGACTTGCGCGAGCGATTTCTCTGCCTTCTTCTTCTCGCGCTTGAGCGACTGCTTCTGCCACTCTTCCTCGCCCGCCTTAATGCGCTTGGTCTTCAACGCGATGTACTCTTGCAGCTCGCGCTCTTCGTTGGCCCAAGCGTCCAGCTGGGTGTTCGTCTCCACTCGGAACGACTCGAGGTCCTCACGAAGCATTGCTATCGCGTTGAAAACGGCATTGCGTCGTGCCACGTTGAGTTCGGGAGAGGCAAAGTCCACGCCGTAGAGACTTTTCGGAGGCTCGTACCGGTTTGCGAGCTCGCGCTGCCGCATTTTCTCAGCTCGGGCGAGCAGCTTGTCGTGCACTCGCGCTCCCGCCGCGATCCAGGCCGCTACCGCCTCTTGATACTTGCTCTCCAGGAACTCCTCTTCGTCCTGATCGCCACCGTCAAAGATGTTCTTACTGCTGTCCGTTCGCCGAAGCGCACTTTGAGCTGGGAGGACGTGACGACGGGGTTTCCGCAGGCAGTACTGCCGCGAGATGTTGAAGATCTCCATGAACAGCTCGTTTGCACGCTCTTCGGGCGTCGGCCGAGGCACTGTGCACCGCCAGATATGGTACCGGAGTGCTTTCTCGCTAGCACACACTTGCGCGCACGACCGGAACGGACAGATGAGCGGGACCGAGTGCTCGCGGCAGACGTGCTCATGGATGATGGCTTCGCTGCAAAGAGTGATCGAGCAAATCCTGCACGTGAGGCGCCTACGATACTCGAGACTCATCTTGTCTTCTGCAGCCATTGCACAACGCTCGCGGGCTTCGGCCCGTGATGTATCTGGCGGTGGTCGTGTGAGAGGCACTGCCGTCTCATGGCTCACGTCTACGAGCACTTCGGCTTCCAGTGGTAAGTAAGCGCTCGTGAGTCCGACACCTCGTGCGTTCTCTGCGGCCACTCGAATACGAAGGGAGCCCTCGCTGTGGGCTGCGATCGGCCAGATAGTCGTCTTCGTTGGCGGCGGTGGAAGCCGCCGATGTCGGCGTCGGCTCTCAGTGCTTGGCGACGGATCAGCCGCGCCCTGTTCATTTTGCTGGGCGCTATTGATGCCATTCTCTTTACAGTCATCTGTGTCGTCATTGTCCTCTTCATCAATGGCCGCACCATCGTTGCCGATAGCAACCCCAGCGATAACACTCTTACCCGACGTTGCCGCAGCAGCATTCGACGTGGGATTGCTTGGATCTCCACCATTGCCCCCGCCGGTAGCTACAGCCTCACTAGAACCTTCGGATCCCTCCTCTTTCCACTCGAGGATGTATTGTGTAATGCGCGAGCCGTTGTCGAGTGGTGGCTCCCACACCACGTCAACCGCTTTGCCAGCACGCCAGCGTCTGAAGGGGATGTATTTCGCTGCTTTCTTGGCCGCTGCAGCAGCCGTAAGCTCCGCCACGCTTTGCTTTACTTTCGCGATGGGCAGCAATCGCTTCTTCTGCTTCTCTGCATCGTCGTCCTCGATGGTGTTGTCTCCATCAGTCTCTGCTTCAGCGTCACGCGACTCGATCAGCTTGATGCGCTCGCGCTTTTGGTCGACGAGATACTCTATCTCTGCCGTCTGTGTGTCGTACAAATCGAGTGATAGCACGCGGCACTCGTACCACGCTTCGTCGTCGAACTCGACCTCAAGCGTGCACCCGACGACCAGAAATTCGAGCGCAGTCTTCCGGGATGCCACCAGAGCAACTTCGACTATCGGCTCCGGCACTTGTTGCTGCAGCTCGCTCAGCTTCCTGCCTTGCCTTGCAAGCTCTCGTTTCTCTTCGGCAATCTGCTTGTTCGCTCGCTCTTCTTCGTCGAAGATGACGTGTTCTTCCCGGTCGCGAAGCTTTAGTTCGCGTTCAAAGCGCGCATAGAACGCTTTAGTCTTCTCCTCGAGAATGCTCAGCTCGGCGTGACGCTTGGCAAAGCCTCGCGCGCCTTCCATGGCACGCAGGGCGTTCCAGGTTCCTTGGCGCGACAGGATCTGCGCCTCAAGCCGCTCCGCCCGTTCCTGCTGCTTCATTGTGCGCACGAACTGCAAGCTCTTAAACTGCGCTTCGATCGAGTTACGCTCCAGCCAATTGACACTGCTCCGTCTGCCCTTGACTCGGCCAGTCAGTAGGTGCGCCACACCCCACCCGTGAGGCACCAGCTTCGTCGTCGTCGCCTTCTTGCCGCCTCGAGTCGCATTCCACAACGATGGGTGCTGCGTCACGACCTTGCGCTTCTGGAACACGCCGTGCACGAGCGCCCAGCCCTCGGACACACAGAAGCTGCAGCCGGCGAGTTGCAGGAAGAAATGTTCGCGTGCTTCAGTGTGTCGCTGCTCGAACGTCTTTGCGAACTCTGCGCCGCCAATAAATGCAGCCATCTCAGCGAGTCCTTGGCGCTCTAGGCGGTGCGCCACTGGTACGCTGGTCGCTCGTTGGATCCACTGAAGCGGGTAAAACACGAGGCGGTCCAGGATTCGCGTGAATGGGACTGGCAGCATCACTGCCGATACATCTTCACTCTTTGGATTAGCCGGCATCGCAATTGGTGTGAGGGTTAGCACTGCGGCGTTGAGTTCCTGCTTGCGCGCGACCCAGCGCAGGCACCGGTCGACGACGCGCTGGACCGCAAGTGGTTCACCAGGAAGCCCCGGAGGGATATTCAACGGGCGAACAAGCCGCAACTGCACGAGCAAGCTGGCGATGCGCGTGTTGGCGCATCCGAACGTCCGCAATACGTGAAGGAGCGCTTCCTGTCGACGTGCAGCGTTGATTCCCTGCGCCTCCAGCTCCTGCTGATAGCGGATTCGAGCCAAGTACACGCGGGCTGCGCATTGAATGACACGTGCGGCGCAGTAACGCTTGGACTCGTCAGCAATTGATGCAGCGTAGGCTTCAAGCGCACTCCTCCACGCGGCAGTGAGTTTCCCTCCGCGTGAGTAGTCCCCGTACATTCCCGAAAACGCAAGCGCAGGCACCTTGTGCATCACGAGACGAGCAGGCTCCGTCTTGGTCCCTGGGATAGAGATTGGGAGGAACTCCAGCGTGTCGTCGACGTCAAGCTTTACCTGGGCAATAGCGTCGTGCACGCCAAGCACGAACGCTGTCTCGCCGCATCGAGAGTGGCCTCGAAGCACGATGCGCACGGCGTCGCCCGCCCGGATGGCTTCGTCCTCGCGCTGCTTCTCGGCGCTGATCGCGTTCACGATCTTGTCCACGTTGTCCAAGTGCTGCTTGGCCATCCGCGCGCTGTTCAAAGTACGACTCAGTATCGACGACTGACGGGTCAGCGCTTTGTCTTGTCGTTGTTCTTGCCGCTGTTTGGACGATGCTAGTGACGCATTCGCTTGGATTTTGGCACGAACAACGGACACGAACGCTGTCAGTGTCTCAAAGTCTTCGCGCACTTCTCGAAACACATCACGGACATCGGTCAAGAACGTTGCTGGGTCCAACCCAAAGAAGGAGAGGAATCCGCGTAGACCGCGCTGCGTGGACCGGTCTTTCGCGCCCAAAGTTCTCAGCACCTTCCCTTCGACCGCACGCCTAGTCAGCATCTCCATCCGGGTGATATAGCTTCGCCTGAGCGCCGACGCTCGTCGTCGGGAGATGCGACCTCTGTACACCGCCTGCACTCGGGCGGCACACCGAATCTCGTGAAGCAGCTCCCGTTGCTTGACAAACTCTCGGCGCGCGAGCCATCCTCGCACATGCCGCTGAATCTCCGTGGCTGATGATTGACGAAGTTTCTCGCGCTGAATGTGCTCAAGTTCTCGTCGGCGAGCTCCCACTCGGACGAGCTCCTGCAGCTCAGCTTCCTCTTGTTTTCGCCGAATGTACCGAGCACGCCGAATTTCAACAAACAGCGAACGAGCTGCGACGCCTCGCCACTGTCTTTGGATAAGCACGATCATGCCCAGCGCGCGGTTGAACTCTCGTGTCTGTACTTCCTCTGCTTCAAGAGCGTCCCGCTCTCGCTCTGCACGCAGGTACTCGCAGAGCCGTGCCTTTCGCGTGGCGGCTCGGAGCAAGGCGCGCGCTAGTCGTCCACGCCACGCTGTTTGGATCAGCACAGCGGCCCATATGCGGTAAAAGTAGCGGTCTTCGCAGCGTCGCCGCGTTGATATGCCTCGCCAGAACGCCTGGATGCAAGTCGCCATAGTGTGACGAAATTGAGCGTCGCGTGTGTGCCATACCCAAGTCGTGAACGTGAACACCAGGTTAGCATTCTCCATGAGCGCCTTCAGACGATGACGGAACATATTGGCGCGCTGCGTGTACGCCGCCCACGCCGAGAACACTCGCACAAGCGTCCCGTTCGTGAGGAACATGAGCGCGCGACGCTGAGCGTTCTTGTTGGCGCGTCGCTCCAGAGTGAATTCGTACCAGTCACACACGGCGCGATGCACCTGCCCCATTCGCAATCGGTTGACGACGCGAGTTGACACCGCACGAAGCGCCACATTCTCATGATGCCACTGCTGCCACTTGAGGAAGCATTTCGTGCGTGTGCTGATGGAAAAGCGCGCCGCAGCTCGCTTCTTGGCACGCTGGTGGTGGACGAAGTCGCGCCATGCCACCCAGATGCGTGCCTTCTCGCGATGAAATACACGAGCGAGCAGCGATGTGTTGCGGACTTGAAGCTGCTGTTCGCACTGGACACGCTTCCGCCACTCTCGAAAAGCCCACGGCACCAGGTTCTGCTCGGATCAGAAATGAATACAAAGTGAGATCGGAGGGTATCGCGCGCAAGTCACAAACAAAGAACGCACCCCGCAGAGGATTGAAAGCGACACCTGCATAACAAACCGTTTCTGGACGACGATGAACTCCTTCCAGAGTCGCCAGATAACGCGCTTGACGAACGCGTTCGCCTTTACCTGAGGGATATCAACTCCAAAGTCAGCTTGAACCAATTCAACTTTCAATCAGCCGCAACTGATGCTGTACCTACCACTTGAATGAGCTGGGTTGACGAATTCAGTGCCTCAACGCTGACAACGTTGAGGAAAACGTGCGTGATGCGTACACGTCGAAGCCTGGATGCTGCAACAAGCTGCTGCCAAGCCAAGAATACTCGCGGCAGTGACTGGCACTTCCAGAATCCCAACGCTTTCTTCGCTGTTTGTCGTTTGACATGTGTGTATGCTCGCCAGGCCGCAAATACCCGCGGTAACGTCTTCGCATTCCAGAAATTGAGCGCTCGTGAAGCTTTTGCTTCCTTCTTGGCAAACTTGCGCTCGTTTCGGAGGTCCTCATGCGACCGCTTCCAAAGTATAAAGCTCTTGAGGACCAGGCGGTTTGTCCAGTAGCCGATCGCTCTTCGCACCCTTCGTTCGTGAAGCTTTTTACGCCACTTGTACTGCAGAAGCACGACCGCCCTAGTGACCTCGCGCTGAATTTTCCCGTAGATTTTGCGGCACTGGTACCCTCGGAACACGCGCTGGATATCAATGGCCGCGCAAAAGCTGTCCCAGTCTCGCGTCCCTTGGCTCTTCCACTTAGCACGTTGCCTTCGGGTCAGCCGGTACCGCGTCTGTATCCACGTTGCAGCATGACGGCGCCGCGCAATTTGCATGGCCATAGCTTCTCGCCTCCTCGCTCGTGCTGACGCTTCAGGGTCAATCGATGCAATCCCCATGAACTTGGCATCATCGTCGACTACAATCTCACACGAGTAGACCTCGCGTCGCTTGGTATCCAGCAATGGAGCAAGCTGGGAAGGTTGAACGTGACTTCCGCACCTAAACACGTTCAATTGATGCAGGAACGCGCACTTCTCCAGCAAGTACGCGAGTCCTGGAATAGTGACGCCAGTACATTTAGAGACGTCGAGTCTTTCCAGTCGGCGAAGGTGCTCAGCGAGCACGCGGCATCCTTGCTCATCAAGACTTTGGACGGGAAGCTCGCGCATTTCCAGCCGGACAACGTTCCTCGGGAGACTTTGTAGCCCGCGGCTAGTGGCCTTCACGCAGCCGTTCAAACAGAGCTCTTCGATTGAATCCATGACGAGCAATGGGAACAACGCTAAGTCGTCTATAGCGTTACACTCCGACAGATCGAGGACTCGCAGCACCTTGTTGCAGCTCGCTAGATTCGCGAGCACCGCCCTTGTGACTCCTACTTGACCGCCTAGCAGCAGGCAAGTGAGCAATCGACACGAGCGAACTAACTTGACGAGTACCTGCGACGGGATGCTGGCGACAAACCGAAGATCAAGCGAGGTTACCGAGCCAAAGCAAGAGTCTGTGAGCGCATCGACCGTCTTCTCGCCGATACCGTCACAATACGCAAAGATGAGAGTTTGCAGAAGTCTCGGTCGAGATCCCGCTGGTGGAGACGCGTCGGGCTTGAAAAACGCCGCCATCCCAGCGTCTGAGATGCGTGAGCAACGCGATACATCCAGGACTTCGAGTCTCTCCAAGCTTGACAGTGACCGGATGCTCTTGTCACACATGTAAGCGCACCGGGCAACGTTGAGATGCGTCAGGAGGGGGCACGCTGCCGAAATCCACGCAAAGCTCAGCGTTGTGATACGGGAGCAACCCGAGACGTCGAGCTTTGAGAGCACGGTGTACGTGGTGACTCGCTTGGTGCCGTAATAACTGGGAACCGACACAAGAAACTCCATTGCATCGTCCGTGATCTCGGCACAGCCGCTCAGGTTCAACTCTTCTAGCGCCCGAGGCAAACTTGCAAACAGCTCTTTGATGGTTGTGTCCGATACATTGTGACACTGTCGTAGTGATAGCGCCTTGAGCCTTGCGCCTCGATCCTTCGTTACTTGAAGCAGTGACGCGTCCGACACAAATACGTTGTCATCCAGTCGAAGTTGTTCGAGATGATGCAGCTTCTTGGATATGATCGTTAAGCCTGCGTCAGTGATGCGAGTGCACCCACACAGGTTGAGCGCAGACAGCCTTGGAAACGCAGTTGCGATCGCATTCACCATATCGTCTGTGACTGCGTCGCTATTGGACACATTCAGCTCGTACAGCGCCACGCATTTACGTGCCAGACCGTGAAACGCAGCTTTCTGCAGCAATAACACAGATTCGATCCTCAACACGTTAGTAAACTACCCATTGTCAGCCGCGCGTCGTCAGTAGGGGGTACTTACAGGGATGTTTTCGAACCGAGATAAATTCAGTCGCTCAAGTCCGTAGCAATTCGAGAGCAAGTTGGCAAGATCTATCAGCACGTTGGCCACAGAGTGTTAGGATAATCTTCATGACCAACAAAGAGCGAGTTCGAAGATTGTGGTGTAACCTTTGGACGCGCAAAGCCTCGAACACCCGCTGAGATCCAGCTTCACACACTGCGACGACAGACTTGAGGCAATCTGCTCGACGATCGGATTATCTGCGGCGGTGAGAAACTCGGTCCAATCGCTCAGGTCAACAACAGGGAGCGGTTGATACGAATTGGCTTCGTAGAAGACGTCATGCGGGATGATAATACTGGCCGTCTTGACCCTCGGAGGACCGGATGAGGATCGGCCCGAGTGCTGGTTGTCGTGTGCCACCTCCGCACTGCTTTCGTCGCCGCCGAGCACGCGCTTAGCCTTCCTAGTCAGGCAACAGACGCACTCGTCAGCAAATATGACAGCCCAGCCTTACTATCGCAGTTTGGGGACCTACGGGGCTCTTGAACTCGTTCAGCAGTGCCTCGCGGACCCGCGCGTCTTCGCGCGTTGGGCTGCAGAGTGGAGGGAGCAGCGTTTCCGTCGAGAAACTGAGTTTATCCTCAATCAGGCGGTCGACAGATCGCATGGCCTTCCTCTTGTTCCCATCGCTCTCCCAAGATCGCGGACGCCGCGATGCAGTCGCTGCTGCTAAGGGTAAGAACGATCTTTCTCCTCGTTTCAGCGACGCGCCAGCGACTGGAATATCGGACGGGACCGAAGATACAAGGCGAGACTCGCGAAACATGGCCAGATCTTCATCGGGGACGCGCTTTGCCGATCCTGCCATAGGCACCGGTGGGTTGACAACGCTCTTCTTGATCCACGCGTTGAATGCAGCGAGTTCTTTCCCGTTCATAGCGGTATCATCAGAATCCCGCGTCGATGTAGGCGAGCCTAGGCTCGCTCGACCGCTGTCGGCATTTATTGCATGAGCCTCAAAGCTGCCGTCACCGCCGTTGGTCCAACCCCGCGTGCGCCTCTTCTTCGTCAGAACGACTAAATCATTCGTCCTCTTTATGGGCAGATCAGCATCTCGCGTTGCCGACTGGCGCTTCGCCATTCCTGCACACGTTGGTATCTCTCGCAGTTAGCGCATGCCGCCTCGCTGCGAACAGTCAATTCACGCAAAGGGACGTACTCGAGACGCTTCACCCATCCAAGCGTCATGTATTTCAGGAACCCTCGACAAGAACCACCCGACCAGCCGCGCAAAGCGACTTCTCGGCAGCCCGACAGCTCATGCACAACTGGTAATTGTGGTTCGACAACGATGCATTCCATGCCACCAGGTGCTATTTCACGCGGGCTGAAGATCGGGAACTACGACACCAAATTAAATGAAAACGCTACTACACCGCAAGAGGCAGGCAAACTCCACTCGTCATCAGTATCCTGGAACATGTAACCAGCCGCAACACCGCCAACAGAGTCAGCGAGGCCAGATGCCGCCGATGTTTTGATCGCACCACGAGGCACTGTATCGCTCAAGGAAGCCCTTGGGCTCACTGCCGGACTCGGGCTCTTCGCCGGAGCTCCACAAAAGCGGTGCGAACTCACTGCGTCTCGCGTTCGTGCGTGGTCCCGCCAGAGAGACGCACCGTCGTTGATCCTGCGTCGAAGACCCTTCTTGGTTACATCTGCGTGGCATGCCTGGGCGGGAAGCACCGTCTGGACCGCATAGACCTTCAAACGGATCGAATGCAGGGACGCTGCGGGGGAACGAGTCCGCGATGTCAAAGCGGGTGGAGATGCACGAGCCCTCAACACACGGACGGATTGTCATAGTCCGGGTGCGCGTCTGGGAGCGCCAGCGCAGCACTAAAGTCCGATACGCGTTGGCGACCGCCCGCTCGCGCTCTCGGCTCTGCCGCGCGCTGATATGCTTGTTCACCGTCGCCGACATCACGTGAGACTGCAATTCCCGCATCAGGCCCAACGCAGTCTCGACCGCAGACCACCACACGTGCTTGAAATCGCCATCGAGATACTCCATCAGCGCTCGCATCTCCGCCTTCTTGCGGATCGGCAGCATCAACACGAACTGGATCGGCGATCCAAGCTGTTCCCATGAGGATGCGTCACTCTGCAGTCGGCCGACGAACTTGCGGACAACGGCGAGCGCCCTCTTCCGCTTGGCCGCGCGGCCGTTCGCGCTCACGGCGAAGAGCGCGTCGACCGCTGCTTGTAACTCGCAGCGAAGGCTGGACACGCGCGCGGTGACTTCATCTGCGTGACTCTCACCACTGTGCTGGACGGAACGCTCAGCGCTCGCATCGAGCTCGTTCAGATTGGCGTCCGGCCACGCCCCTGCGGCGCGGAGGATTTCATCGCGCGCGACGACGGGGGCGGCCTCGAGATTGACCGTGTAGCGGTGTGTCTGTTCGACAACCCACGACGCAAACTGCTCGGGCGATTCGAACACGTTCATCGCGAGATTACGTCTGACAGATTGCTACGACATCGGGGGAGAAGTCCCCCAACGCACCCAAGCACACGTCAGAAGTAGGCGACTGAATCTAACGGTCAAATGCTGGCGGCAATGAGAGATGTCACTTATCTCCCGTCGGTCTTTTGCATCCAACGGGCGGTGGCAGTGGTTCTTCGGGACGCGACGTGCCGTCATTTCAACAATCACATGACGGCGGCTGCGTCACCCTCGGACGAATGCTTCGCATTCAACCGTAGCAAGGGCGGAGAAACGAGCGAAGTCGATTCGGTCTGCGTCACATTCATGCACGGGAGCGTGTCCCTGGGAAAAGTAGCTTACACATTAGCGGTGTCATCGGGGGCGATTGAAACTCCGAACCACCAATGTCGGTCAGGAGAGCAACCGCCACATCGGAAAACCTCGAACCGCGAACTAGTGCGTCGATTGCCGTCTATGGAAAGCAGAACGAAGAGAGAAGCGCGGCCTGCACTACAGGAACGATGCGAATGTCGCTCAGTGCCGACGCCAAGCACACCTGCGCCGACTGTTTTCGCCTCGTGGATCTTATGACGGAAGTCCAGAACGATGCAGAGGTTATGAAGCCCGTGCTGAACGAGATCGAAGTACTACAATTGTGCTCGGAGCTGGGGGTGCTACCGTCGATTAATCCGAAGGATTTCGAGTTCGGCATCATTCCTCCGGATGAATTCGACGACGAGCTGACCCGTTATCTGCGCCAAGACGTCTTTGAAAAACGCGTGGGATCGAAGTCAGACAGTCTCACGGTCCTTGGACTGTTTGGCAAGCAGCAGGAAGTGACGCGTGCGCTCAAGCGCTATGGTTTGTGGTCTCACGAGATGGAAACGGGACTGAAGACGAACGACCAGGGCATCTACTGTGTGAAGACCGTCGGCAAGTCGGTAACGTCCCAGCACCCGACGCTCGTGTTGTTTGCGTGAATCCAGGACTGCCTGTTTGATCCTGCGCGACTTCGCGACACAGCGACGTATGTGCTGCGCTTCCTCGCGTGCATGAGCTCGGACCTTCAGCGTTGTTTATCTCCTGAAGACGTTGCTCGAGTTCAGTCGGCCGTTCGTTCGCTGTCGACAAGAAGTGGATCGCTGTCGTATTCGGTCGGGTTCCGCGTCGAGAAGCAAGAGGACGAACAAGACGGGGTTAAGTGTGCCTACATGGGCGCAATTTCGCTACCGGGTGCTGGCGGCGGATACGATGTTCGAATGCTCAAGGGTAAGTTTTCCGCTGTCTCGGTAGTGATTCGCGCTCCGCAACGCAAGTCTAAGTCGCGTAAATGGCTTACCTTCGACAACGAGTGTGCTTTTGCGAGATAGGCTGTCAAACAAGCGAAGAATTACTCGCTCGAGCTGTTCATATGAGACGGTCGTCGTTTCCGTGACGACCTGCTCAAGGAGAGCCAACGATGGCCAATGGATGCGATCGCGGCGCTGGATGTTGAGTTGGAGCGCAGTCTTGCTGGTGTTGATCAGCAGACCCGCTATGACGTGCACATGGAGATTGAAGACTGGCGAGCGGTGATGCTGGAAATTGTCGACAAGCTGTTCTCGTTTGACAGCCTGTTTGAGGCGTCCAGCCATGACGGCGCTGCTTTTACCACGCTGCGTGAACACTTGGAACTACTCTAGCGAAAGCACCACACCTGGCGTGGGATTCCGCCAAAGACACGAGTGCCCCTGGAGCTTCTTCTTCGTCTGAAGAAACAGATGAAAGGTCAAATCACCGTGTTCCAGAAGCAGCGTCAAGAAGAGAACGAAACAGACCGTCTTAGGGCTCTCTTGAAGTGGATCCCCTTCGAGGCCAAAAACGTCGTTGAGGAAAAGGGCGCTTTCAAGCTGTTTCTTGATGCTGTCATCGGAAGCCGCGAAATAGTGGCTGAACTAGACAGCGATGTCATTAGTGCGTTCGATGAGCGGATGTTGGGTCCGTTGATGGCAATGCGCCAGAGGTGATGGGATGCAATCGATTCGGTCTTGGAGAACGCACAGTCATCGATGATTCAGCAAGCCACTGAGACGAACAAGCAAGTGGTGAAGCGTACTTCAACCGAAGACCGAGCGCAAGTGATTGACGGTGCGTTCCGCAACCTCTTGCAGAGCTGGAGCAAGAAGAGCGACAAGTTGAGCATGGCAGTGGCACCAAGAAAACGGTCGGAGTACGGCCCTGTTTTGTAACGTTGAAAAGGAACGCTGGATGGCTGCGACGGATGAGCTGCACGTGTCGAAGCTTGTTTGAAACGGCGCCGGGCTGCCGTATGCCAAGAAATTTGGTTCTGTGGCACTCAAGGGCAACCAGAAGATCGTTCGGTGCTTCACAATTGGCTGCGATGGACTGCTGATGGTGACAACTTCGTTGGAAGGAACGGAAGTGTCGTGTACGAACTTTCGGTCGTCGCGTGATTCCATGGGCGGTGGTCGAAACACGACCAAGCAGTTCAATCGGCAATGCATCGTGTGCGACCTCAGCTTCCAAGAGTGGCTGGTGGCGTCTGTGACGAATAGCAGCACTGTGTTCATCTACCGCTTCAATGCTTCGTTCGGGTCGATGGAAGTCGCAAAGCGCATCGAGGTGATGGTACAAACGTCGCTATCGACTGCGATCGATTTGATCATTGCTGAGAACTCAGTCATCTTGGTCGACGACGAAAACGCTTCCCAGTCGATCAACTTCCGCTCACTTCAGACGTCTCGGAAGACGGAATTGTCGAAAACCAACAGCTTGTCGTGACGTAGTTATCTGATGCTGTTGTCGGATGGGCTGGCGCTTGGCCGTGTTGCCTTTTCGCGCACCACAAGTGGAATGCTGGGTGAGCTCTTCTCATAGGAGTATGTCGGATCGCTGGATGTGTTTGGCAGTGAGCGCTTTCGCTCGATCCCCGCTGCATTCTCACATATTACTTTGCTTTGCTCTGAGGTGGCTGTCGAGTGCGTTGCCAACAAACTCTTCCTTATCGTCGCAGTGGCTGGCCAAATCCGCTTATTCGGCCTCTCGCTCACCGTTCGAAGCAATTCGTATTGCTTAAGGAACTCAAATCAGAAGCCAGTAGCTGCGACAAACGATTCCAAGTCGGGCATCACTTCGGAGCACTGGCTTCGTGCGCTCTTCCATGTTTACGAGAAATTCCCGGTCGGTGGACTGATCGCCAGTGTCGATGACAACAGCGAGGAGCTTCAGCTTCGCGTGAGCACATCCTGCCCGCTGGCAGACATGTCGATCCGTGCCTGC
>JAASGW010000031.1:0-97195 GCA_023334395.1 Phytopythium sindhum
GGCACGGCAAGTTGGTCAAGGTCGGCGGGCGCCGTCGATGGAGATGACGGTGGTGGGTGCAAGAGTCGGAGGAAACGCACGTTGAGGAGAGGGTTTGTAGGTGTCCATGTGGTCTAGTGTCTGGTCAAGTTTCATGATCCGATTGGGGGGGGGGGAGAGAGATGTGATGACGCCAAGACAAGCCTAACCTGGGCTGTGGGCTCGCCGCCCAGCAGGCTTGCCATCGATTGTCGAGTCCGTGGTCAACAGGGACTGGCCGACATCGATTGGCGAGTCAGGCGAGCGAGCTCTCCATGACGATACTTATACATTCATTACTATTTAGGGTTTTAGTTGACTTTCCCTCGTCTAGCACCACCAATTAAACTTTCAATTTCTAACATCCCAGTAACTACTCAAGTGTCCTGCCTTCTCTACTGCTCGTTCGCTCCTCCGAAAGGAGCGATGCATCAAGTCTGCCGCGGCTCCATATGGTAGCTGGTGGGATGACTGTTATATTTGAGTTGAGTGTGTAGCATTCGTTGTGCAATTTAAACATTGGGGGAATACGCCATGATATCACCTCACACCAGTTTCAGACTAGGCACCTTACTTCAAATGACTATGTTTTCGTTCCCGTTGGTGTGGCATCCCCCCAAAGCAAATCCCTCTATTGTTGGCTAGTTGATCTACCTAACGAGGCTACCAAATACTCGGAGTAGTACTCACACGCAGCTGCTGTGATATCGTCAGATTCCTTCGCGCATTCACGTGTCGATACTCCAAGTCTCCGCATCTGGGTTACCTTGCCTCACGTGCTCCAATTCACCCAAGCTTCTAGGCTTATCCCATATTTTATAGTTCATTTCAGCCTTTCCTTACTGACATCGCCCCCGTTAACATATCAATTCTGACAATTACCCCTGAAAATATCTTGACGTCCATTTAAGCCTTTTCTTACGGGCATCGTCCGTTAAAATATCAATTCTGAGGACCACACCCGACCACAACCCGACACGACGCTCCAAGTATCAGTGCATCTCCTCCTCTACCGAGCGAGCGGGTCTCGCCGTTCGTGCCGCCTTCCTCTCTCCTTCCGGACGCCGCTCACCCGCCCCGCCCGCGCGCCAGCCATGCTCCGCGTCGTGCGCACGCTCGCCGGCATGCTGGTGGTGTCGGCGCTGCTGTGCGCCGGCAACCTGTGCATCAACGCGTCCAAGGAGGGTGGCCAGGTGCCGTACATCAGCGTGACGGCCACGTTCCTCATCGAGGTGCTCAAGCTGGTGCTCATGCTGGCGGCGGTTGCCGTGACGCGCACGCCAGCACCCACCAAGATGCCGCTGCGCGAGAGTGTGCTGTACGCGGTGCCCTCGTTCCTCTACATGGTCGACAACAACCTGAACTACGTGATCCTGCGGTTCATGGACCCGGCGACGCTGGCGGTGCTGTGGAACCTCAAGATCATCACGACCGCCGTGCTCTTCCGCCTCGTGCTCAAGCGCGAGCTGAGCGAGCTGCGCAAGATCGCCATCGTACTGTTGCTGCTGGGCGTCGTGACCAGCCAGTCGGACCACTTGGAGAAGCAGGGCGCCGCCACGAGCGACGGCGACGGCGACAGCAGTGGTAGCTGGGACGGCGGGGACAACGGCAACAGCCCCAACCCACGCGACTTCGCGTTCGGACTGGTGCTCGTGCTAGTGGGCGTCACCATCTCGTCGTGCGCGAGCGTCTTCACCGAGTGGGCGTTCAAGCGTAAGAGCGACTGCTCGTTCATGTGGCAGAACGTGATGCTGTACATCTACGGAATCTTGTTCAACGGCCTCGCGCTGCTGGTCGAGCGCGAGGACATCACCGAGCGCGGCTTTTTCCACGGGTACAACGGCTGGACGGCTGCCGTCATCGTGGTCAACTGCGTCGGCGGCATCTCCATGGGGCTCATCCTCAAGTTCCTCGACAACATCGCGTGCGTGTACTCGCACGCGGTCGCCATGATGCTGACGATGCTCTTCTCGATGATCTTCTTCCACTTCTCGCCGTCGCTCGAGTTCGCGTGCGGGCTGGCGGTCGTCGTCATCTCCATGTATCTGTACCACCACAAGGTGGACACAAAGGACGCGGGGTCGCCGACCTGCTCCTCGTCATCGGAGGAGGCTGCGTCGTCCCTGGAGGCCGACGACAGCCCGAGCGACTCGACCAGCCTGCGGCCGCACGACAAGCTTCAGGTGGCGGTCGTGGAGCTGTCGGACGGCATGCACCTCAAGAAGAAGCGCTACGAGAAGCTGCCGACCGACACGCGCGACAGAGGCGCCATCAACGGTGGCGGCTGCCACTAGAGCGCTCAAGGTAGTCGCCGCCCATGTGTATTAGTGTGCGTTTGTATGTTTGTTTGATCCCTAGGACGTTAATGCAATGACACCGGAGGCGTTGAATGATGTACCAATGCGTATGGTGACCTCGACGGTCTCGTGATGCATCGTAATGAATGTCTGGCCCACCAAACATCCTCGTCACGTCCATTGGGATGAACCAACGGCCAACTTCTTGATGAAGCGAAATGAGACAAGCTGAAGGGGACAGAGCGTTCTGAAATAACAATTGGATATTGCCTTTGAATAACAAGAAGGGCTGCAAAAGTCACATTGTATCAGTACCTTAAAAGGTTACAGCCCATGCCCTCAGTACATTGGGATCAAAGCAATGTACTGAGCAGCCAAAGTCTAATAATGCATAAATCAGTGCACCGCCCCCAATTCAACATCTATAGTGCCCAAATCCCAAATTCAGTTCTCTCTTATAAATACAACTCTATATCAGTACATTTCTGGCGCCGTCGACTCCAGCCACCTGCATAATTGGGACTGCTGATCGGCATGAGCGGTTTGGTGCGGCGGGCGGCGCCGCTGTTGGCGCGCGCTGCGGGCGTCTGCCGGGAGACGCGCAGCCTCAAGGGTAAGTCGAACGCGAGCGCGCGCTGGGTGCGGCGCCAGTGGAGCGACCCGGTGGTCAAGCAGGCCAAGCGCGAGGGGCTGCGGTCGCGCGCGGCCTTCAAGCTGCGCGAGCTCAACGCGGTGGGTACCGTCGAATGGAGGCGCCTAACGCCCATACACAGCCTTTAATCGACTGGTATTAACAAGCAGAAGCACCAGCTCATCAAGCGCGGGGACGTGGTGCTGGATCTGGGCGCGGCACCCGGTGGCTGGACGCAGGTGGGTCGGTCATTGCTTCGACGCTATCAGATCGCTCTCGAATGACCATCGCATGCCTGTAACGCGTTGAGCAGGTCGCCGTAGAGGCAGCGGGGACTAAGAGACCGCCGCAGTCGCCGTCAACACACAAGAGCAAGGGCGAGGGATCCGAGACAACTCCTCCGCTCCCGCCTCGGCTGCCGAGCGTTGTGGCCGTGGACCTCAAGGCGTTCGCGCCCATCGACGGCGCGGCCATCGTGGTGGGCGACTTCCGGCGCGCGGCCGTGCGCGAGGAGATCGACGCGCTGCTGGCCGGGCGCCGCGCGAACGTGGTGCTGAGCGACATGGCGCCGTCGTTCTCGGGCACGTTCTTCACGGACAGCCAGGCGCAGCTGCGGCTGTGCTACAACGCGCTCAAGATGGCCGAGCTGTACCTGCGGCCAGGCGGGCACTTCGCGACCAAGGTGCTTCGCTGCGATGGCGCCGAGGAGTTTCGCGCGGAGCTTAAGGCGCGCTTTGAGGTGGTAAAGGGCATGAAGCCGCAGTCGTCGCGCCAGGAGTCGACCGAAATGTTCCTGGTGGCCAAGGGCTTCAAGGGGCCGGCGGCCGACAAGTGAGTTCACCTGATCATGACGAATAGCACTAATCAAGGGGTTCACGCTCGTTGTCGTCTTCCATCGACGGATCTCATACACTTATTAAACTCCTAGCAGAACCTAACGGGTAGCTCTCCGCTGGTTGCGCTGCCTGATCTCGCTGAAGATGCCGAGCGAGTCGGCGAACTTCTTGAGCACGAGCGTCGCCTGCGCCGTGTGCCGTGGGTCGCGCGCGGCCTGTTTCAGCTGCGGCCGCAGCAGCTCCACGGACTCGAGCAGCGTGGTCACTCGAGCGCTGTCTGGACCGTCGCCCCTGTAGTCGTCGCTGTCGTCCACCATCTCCATCAGGCGCAGCTTGAGCTGGTAGTCGAGCCACTCGGCGTTCTGGAAGTCCTGGTCGCCGTCGTCCTCGTCCTCTTCGCCCACGTGACTGTCCGCGCGCTGACACCCGCCGAGACTGCTGCGGCGCGACTTGGTATACCGTCGCTCTGTGCTCACATGCTGACCCGTCACGCCGCTCAGTCGCGTCGACAGCTCGAGGAATCGATCAACAGCGGGCTCACTGGGTATGCCGGGGTTGAGAGCCAACAGATCAGCAAGGTACCGCCCCAGCAGCCGCTCGCGACTCGCTACGAACGCGTCGCGTCGGTTGCGTCCGAGCAGCAGCGACGCCATGCCGTGTCGGGAGGGGAACCGCGGCAGCTCTCGGCGGCTGCTCCCAGCGTCCGACGCGGCTCGAGCGCGCCGCAGCTCGTGGTGCAGCGCGTGGAAGTCATTGAAGCGGCGGGCGACGAGCCACACGCGCGTGCCGCTGGTCGCGGAGCGCCTCTTGCTGCCGCGGCTACCGGCGCGCTGGCGGGAGTCGGGCGGCCGCCAGGAGATGCGCAGTACGTACTCGACGTGTTCGCGCGAGTTGTCGGCGTCTCGGTGCTGCCACCGGTGGCCCAGCATGACGCACGCGAGTCTGCCGCCATGGAGCGGCACCTCCGTCGGACCGTCGAGCACCGTGCCGGCCATGCCGACGGTCTCACCTGCGACGCCCTCGCGTGTCAAGTTGACTAATGAGTGGCGAGTCCGATACGTCCGACGTGACCGCTGACCGCCGACGCTGCAGCGCCCTCTCCGTCACGAGAATCATGTATTAGTGCGTGAAGCGGGCAGAAGAGTGGCACAGGTGCTCGTCAGATCTCAGTCCGCGCTGAACTCGATGTGTCATAGCGCGACGAACGATGGGCGTAGTAGGGGCAGCCAGCACGCGTGGGTGAGCTCTTGAGCGCGCATCTCCGTGGCAGGACGCCTATGGACAACGGGTTAGTCCGCAAGGGTGAGACGGCCACGTCACAATGCGCAGCAACCCATTGTGACACTGACAGGGAGACGGAAGCTTCACACGACAGAGGCGCGAGCGGGGCCAATGCGGATCGATCCGGTCTATTGCGCTGCTTCTCGCCTGCTCCTCTCCAACCCACTACCACCTCAACCAGACCCAAAATAAGAGGGGGCGAGGTGCCCGCACGATAGGAAGCGACGGACACTTGAGCCCGACGCCAAGGCGCCTTCTTCGTTCGAAGGCGCCGCTCGACCCGCTTGTAGGCAGCTGCCGGCGTCTTGAGTCCCGCGCTGTTAGTTCCGCTCCCCTCCGTCAGCGTCGACGCACTCTCCACCTCCGAGTGCCCGAGCGTCGCACGTAGGACGGACAAGCCGACTGGAGCGAGGAGCGGGAAAGAAATCAATCCAACATGAAAGAAAACGAAAGGGACAACGACTGCCCACTACCTCACGCACCGCCCGCCAGCCTCAACGTCTAGTTGAGGTCCTGGCCCAGGCGGATGGCGAGTAGCGTGTCGTTGTACTGGTTGAACGCGTCCTGGATGTCGTCCTGCAGCTGCATGGCCAGCGGGATCAGCTCCACGTTCACGTTGCCGCCGATCTGCGCCGACGCGGCCACGCGCGGCTGCAGCACCTTGACGGCGTGGATCATCTCCTGCAGCTCCGTGTCCTGACGCACGTCACCCGCGGCGTAGATGATCTTCTGGAGCAGCTGGTGCACGAGCTGCTCGACCTCCTGCAGGTCCGCGTCGTTGAGCGGCTCGGCGTCGGCGGCGTTGGCCAGCGCCTCGCGCTCCTCCTCTTCCCAGCGCTTACGCGCCTCAGCGTACGCCTCGCGCTCGGAAATGTCCTGCGTGCGCAGCGTCAGGTTCAGGAACCGGTCCAGGTGGATGTTGAGCAGCGCGTCCGGCATCTGCGTCAGCACCTGCGTCAGGTACCGGTTCAACTCCTTCTCACGCTTGATGATGAACTTCTCCTCCTGGTTCTTGCCGATCATCGACGAGAACGGGTGGCGCTTCGGGAACCGCGGGAACCACGGCGCGCGCTTGCCGCGACGGCCCGACGCGGCCGCCTTCAGCTCCTGGTGGAGGGCGTTGAAGTCGTTGTAGCGACCGCCCACGAGCCACGCCGTCTTGGACTGCTCCAGAATGTCGCGGCCCCACGTCACGCGCACCACGTACTCCGTGTACTCGTCGCCCCAGTTCTCGTCCTGCTGCTTGCGGTGGCCCAGCATCGTGCACGTAAGGATGCCGCCCTTGTACGGGATCGGCGGGCCAGTCGGGAACTCGTACAGCTTGTGCACGGGGTTCACCAGGTTGTCGTCGTCAGCCGACATGAGCGGGCCCTGCGGCATCTCGCCGCCCTCGCCGAACAGGTCGCGCCCAGCCTGCGCGAGCTGCTCCTGGCGTAGCGCGTCGCCCGCAACGGCCTCGCCCTCGATCTTGGCGTTGTCCTGCGCGACCCAGCTCAGGTCCGCGCTCTGCAGCGACTCCTGGCCGACCATTGCACCGGCGACACCAACCGATCCCACGGCGCCGATCTGACCGGCCTGGCCTGTCGTCGCCTGCAGCGGCTCGACCGATCCGAGCTGCGCTGGGATTGCGCCAGCCGTGCCGGCAATGGCAGGGGTAGCCAGCGCACCAGCGGTGCCGACCGCGCCCATCGTGCCAACCATGGACGCGCGCTTGGCGTCGTCGTACGCGCCGAGACGACGAAGCGCGTCCGCCTCCGCTTCGTGAGCGAGCGACGCGGCTTCGGCAGCCTGGGCGGCCTCCTGGGCCGCGAGCGCAGCAGCAAGCGCCGTCGACTGCGCACGCTCCATGGCAGCGATGCGCTTCGCCTCGCGACGAGAGTTAGCGTTGCGGTACGCGCGCTGGATGGTGGCCGCAGCGGCATCACGCTTGAGCGCCACCAGGCGCTGACGCTCCTCCTCGTCTTTCTGCGCCTGGATCTGGCGCTGGCGCTCCTCCTCCTCGCGCTGGAGCTGGAGGAGACGCTGCTCCTCAGCAAGGCGCTTGGCTTCCTCGACCGCGAGGCGAGCCTTGCGGATGTGCTGCAGGCGCTGGACCCAGTGGCGCTGCGCCGCGATCACGTAGTACGCCGTATGCCAGCGCTTCTTGGCCGACTTCTTGCGCTCGAGCTCGGCGGCCGCAGCCTCCTCCGCCAGGCGCTTGCGCAGCTTCTCGTCTGCGATCTGGTTGCGCCGCACCTGCGCGCGCTTCCGGCCGAAGCGACCGCGGACTATCGCCTGTCACAACGAGAGTAATAGCAGCACGCACATTAGCAAATCGCTATTTGCATACTTCATGACGTCCGTTAGCTTGACACGCACCTGAAGCTTCACGGCAGCCTCGTTCTTCTTGGCAAGTTCCTGAAAGAAGCACACCCGGCAGACCCCACCACACACGCCAGTAAGTTCACAAACACCATGACACTACACCAACCAATATTGACGGCGCAACGTACCGCAGCCATGCGCAGTCGGGTCTGCTCGAGCAGTTGGCGGAACGCATTGCCGGCCATGATGGCGCGCACGGCCGTCTTGAAGTGCTTGCGCGCGAGCGCCTTGCGGCGCAACATGTTACGGTGCGCGTTACGCGCGCGGATGAACTGCTTGCGGACAGCAAACATGCGCATCACCGCCTGCATCTTGACGATCGCGGCCTTGCGCTTCTTCGTGTACTCGTACAGCCACAGGAACGCGCGCTGGCCCATGATCTTGGCCGTCGCGTAACGCCAGCGGCGACGCGCAAGCCACTTACGCAGACGAGCGACGATCCACGGGCCCATCTTCTTCATGTCGACCTTGAGGAGCGCGTCCAGCAGCGCGATCTTGCCCGTCTTGAAGAACACCTTGGTGCGACCGAGGCGGTAGGCCTCAGGGTCGACACGGAACGACCACAGGACTGCCTCGGTAAACGTACGGTCGTTGTACGGGGCGAAGAGCGGCACGACCGACGGCGGGAGCACAGGCTTGTAGATGCGGCAGATCTCCTCGTAGGCCACACGCGTCGGCAGACCGACCTTGAGGAGCTCGCACGTGGCAAGCATACCCGTGCAGCGCAGCTGGTCGACGACGTAGCCGTGGTCGAAGACACCCGGCGCCATCGTCGGGTTCGGTTTGATGCAGCGAATGAAGTTGCATCGCGTCGCGTTCAGCGTGTCCACGAGGTCCTTCATCTGGTCGCAGAACTTGGCCGAGACCGTCACCTTGTTGCGCTGCTGGCTGCCGCTGGAAGCCGGCGCGTCCATCGTCTCAATATCCATCTTGAGCGAGAACATGTCCTTGATGAGCGACGACTCGCTCGACATGACAAAGTCCTCCAGATCCTTCGGGATCGTGTCGTTATTCTTGTCGATGAAGTTGCCAATCATGTACGGCACGCGCGTCGCGAAGTGCTTGACGATGAAGACGTACTTCTTGTCCTTCTCGTGCGGCGCCAGGAAGTGCGGGTGGTTGGCGTGCGTCTTGTGCAGCGTCGCGTTCCATTTCTCGTCCGACGGCTGCGGCATCTTGGCCTCCTGGTCCAGAAGGGGCAGGATACCGTTCGGCTTCATGGAGATCAGGTCAATGCACTCGCGATTGTCGGGCCAGACGATCTTGCCCACGTCAATACCTTCCGCCGTGAACAGCTCCTGCTCAGCAATGAACACCTGCTGGTTGAAAGTCGCCTGCAGCGCTTCGTTGGCGAAGTTGATCAGCAGCTGCTCAAAGTCGTTTTCCTCGAACGACTCGAAGCCGAAGATGTCCAGCACACCGATGAAAGGCAGCGTGCTTGCACCATGGCCGAGCGAGCGGTTGATCTTGTACAGGATCCACCGGAACAAATTGTTGTAGATGGACTTGGCAATCGCATCACGCACGTAGCCGCCCTCCTTGGCCGAGCGCTTGATCGTGAACGTCTCCCCGCGCGTAGCGATCTCGCGCTCCGTGATGACACGCATCAAGCTAGCGGGGTCCACGCCGAGCAGAGAGGCGCAGGAGGCAACATAACGCTCCGCCTCCTTCGTCACCTCGCCAGCATCGCCCTCGGCCGTCTCGCGGTCCTTGAGGCGGATGTTACCGAGGTGCAGCAGACCAGCCAGGACCGTCCAGACCTGCTTCTGCAGCGCCGTGTCGATGCCAACCGTGTCAAGCGCGCGCACGACTTCGTCGAAGAGAAGCTCGTCATCCACGTTCGGGTCCGAGACGCAGCCGCTCTGGTTGAGGTACGCAAAGTTGTTGACCGACTCGAGCTTGAGCTCGCTGGCCAGGGCGTCGGTGGCGCCCGAAAGCAAAAAGTAGAAGATGTGGAAGTTGCGCTCGCCCGGGATCTGCGCGACGACGCGGAACTTCTCGAGCAGGTACGTCTCGATGAAGGCGCCGACGAGGATGTTGGTTTTGGGCTGGAACTGCAGCTTCATGAACTTGCCGAAGCGCGACGAGTTGTGGTTGCGCAGCGTCTTGGCGTTACCGAAGGCCTCGAGTATCGGGTTCGTGTCCCAGAGACGCTTGTCCAGCTCCTGCGCAATGTCCTGCTCCTCCTGGTGGTTCGCCTTCGCGATCAGGTGCTCGCGCGACGTCAGGTAGCGCAGCACGATCTTGGACGTCTCGGTCTTGCCGGCGCCCGACTCACCCGAGATGACGATGGACTGGCACTGCGCCGGCTCGCGCAGCGCCATCTGCTGGAAGGCCACCTCAGCGATGGCGTACGGGTGCGGCGGGCGGTCGCCCATCTGCGTCTTGATGTAGTCCTCAACCTTGGGCTCGACGATGCGCACGAGCGGGTTGACGGCCACCAGGACGTTGGCCATGAGCGTATACGGGCGCAGGTTGTCGGGCTTGGAGCGCGCGTGCAGGTTCTCGAGCACGCCGGCCTCGTGGATGTAGTAGAGGCTGGTCATGTCGTCGACGACGCGCGGGTTGACGCGGTAGATGTCGCCGATGTCGCGTAGGTCGATCTTCTCGCGGCCATAGCGGCCGTGCACCGTGAGCACGAGTCCCTTCTCGGGGTCCGTGTCGAAGTGCACGACCTCGACGATGCGCCAGACGTGCTCCGGGTCGGGCACCCAGATATGCGCGCCCACCTCGACGGGCGTCTCCTTGAGCGCGGCCAGCACCTCCTGCGTGTTGCGGCGGCGCAGCGAGCTCTGCACGCGCTTCTTGTTCTCCAGCACGAGCCGCTGCGCCACGCTCAGGCTCGACACGTCCACGGGCGCGCCGCTGTGCGGCGTGAAGCGGTCGTACGACGGCAGCGCGCTCGAGGGGATCACCCCCACGCGCCCGTTGCCCGCCATGCTAGTTATCTCTCACGCGAGCCTCGTGTTCGACTCGCTTCTCTTCTCCTTCTCCTTCTTCCTCCCCCTTGGTTCGCTGTTTGCGCCACGGACGACCGGGAACTCCCTGGAAGCCTTGGCCGACGCACAGAGACAAGGGGAACGCGACGCGCGTGCCGGTCGCTCGCTCGCGCGCTCGCTGGGTCGCTCCGCCGGCAGGAGTTGCTCCACCGCGGGCCGACTCTTCCCTCGGCCGCCTTTCTCTCCGCTTCCTTCCGCCCCAACGAGGCCGAATGATACTGGACGTGCGAACGACAACTCCCCCCCCTCGTTCTTTTTCACGGCTTCAATTCGGCAAGCCGGTTTCTCCGCGGTCGGTCGGTATTACCGTCATTCTGTCGGTATGCATCCGGTAATACCGTCGGATAGGTAGGAAACCGGTACTGGATATCGAGCTCTCTGGGAATAGCGTGGCGCACACTAAAGCTGCGACACGGTGCCCCGCACGGCATGCAGCTGCGCGTGTTTCTGCTCCTTGACGTCATAGACGCGGGGGTGACCGCGGAGTGTCACCAAGCGGACTTTGCGCCCAGGTACCCCCAATACGGAGCCTACATCAAACAATACCCTCCGACAACACATACATAATTTGAACGCAAAACTACATATAACTTGTAAATATTCATCCTCTCCCATATCTAATATAATGGCGTAGACGCAAATGGAGGGGATGGACGCCGCCTCGGTCGTCCTGTCACTCGTCACGCGTTGCGCGGATCTTTTCCCCGCCTGTTTGACCAGCGGCCGATTGCTCGCGCCGCGTTTCGATCTTTTCTTTTTGGCCCCCCTGTGGGTGGAAGCAATCGATCCTTTGGCCGTCTTTGGGTCTGCCGAGTGGGGGGGGGCGCCAGTGGCTGCAGCTCATTTCCTCTTTTGCGCCGGCGAGCCCAGAGCAGCAGCAGCAGCAAGAACACCGACAACCCCCCCGTCCTCCACCATGGCCAAGCTTAGCATCAAGAACGTGGACGTCAAGGACAAGCGCGTGCTCATGCGCGTGGACTTCAACGTGCCCTTCGCGTCGGACGGATCCATCTCCAACACGCAGCGCATCGACGCCGCGCTGCCCACGATCCAGTTCGCGCTGGAGCACGGCGCCAAGGCCGTCATCCTCATGTCCCACCTGGGCCGCCCGGACGGCGCCGTCAAGGCCAAGTACTCACTCAAGCCCGTGGCCGCCGCCGTGGAGGCCAAGCTCGGCCGCAAGGTCACCTTCCTCTCGGACTGCGTCGGCGCCGAGGTCGAGGCCGCCTGCGCCAACCCCGCGGCCGGCAGCGTCATCCTGCTCGAGAACCTGCGCTTCCACGTGGAGGAGGAGGGCAAGGGCAAGGACGCCGAGGGCAAGAAGGTGACGGCCACCAAGGAGAACGTGGCTGCCTTCCGCGCCAGCCTCAGCAAGCTGGGCGACGTGTACGTGAACGACGCGTTCGGCACGGCCCACCGCGCGCACAGCTCGATGGTCGGCGTGGACCTGCCGATCAAGGCCGCGGGCTTCCTGCTCGACAAGGAGCTTGTGTACTTCGCCAAGGCGCTGGACAACCCGGAGCGCCCGTTCGTGTCGATCCTGGGCGGCGCCAAGGTGGCCGACAAGATCCAGCTCATCATGAACATGCTCGACAAGGTCGACGAGATGGTGATCGGCGGCGGCATGGCCTTCACATTCAAGAAGGTGCTGAACAAGATGGAGATCGGCAGCTCGCTGTACGACGAGGAGGGCGCCAAGATCGTCGAGGCCATCGTGGCCAAGGCCAAGGAGAAGAACGTGCAGCTGCACCTGCCGACGGACTTCGTGATCGCCGACAAGTTCGCGGCCGACGCGGCCCACAAGGTGGTGACCCAGGAGGAGGGCATCCCCGCCGGCTGGATGGGCCTGGACGTGGGTCCGCAGTCGCAGGAGGCCTTCAAGGCCGCCATTCTGCGCGCCAAGACCATCGTGTGGAACGGCCCGGCCGGCGTGTTCGAGTTCGACGCGTTCGCGCAGGGCACCAAGGCCGTGATGGACGCGGTGGTGCAGGCCACGGCCAACGGCGCCACTAGCATCATCGGCGGCGGCGACACGGCCACGTGCTGCGTCAAGTTCGACACGGAGGACAAGGTGAGCCACGTGAGCACGGGCGGCGGCGCCAGCCTCGAGCTGCTGGAGGGCAAGGTGCTGCCGGGCGTGGACGCGCTCTCGAGCGCTTAAATCGCCGGCTTCCGCAGCCGCTACTGACGTGGTCATGCGGTGGCGAAGAAGCGAAGCTCGCGGGTTACGTGGACGACGAGAAGCAAAGGAAAAAAAAAATGTTATTGCTCTGTTTTTCTACACTGCGAGCGCTACTGGGGTGTTTGGGTTGGTTTATGAGGATGGAGGATAAGATAGCTGCTGGAGTGGGTGCTTGGTCGATTGATGAGAGCTCGGATAAGATACGCGACTCATATCGTGAGAGTGGTCAACATGCTGGTGAGATCGTCTTGGTTTGGGTATGAGGGGCAACTTCAATGACGCGGTGATCTTTGGATACGATCGCTAGCTATTGACGCTATACAGTCCACGCGAACATGACACTGACAGGCATGACGTACTACAAGAAAGTGGCGCGTGTGTATGTGCAAAGTGCATATATTCACGTTGTCTGGGGGAAGCGTCGAGGGTTCCTCTCCGCTGTCTATCGCCGGCATCCGTTCGAGGCGGATGAGCGATGGGAAGGCGGGGCACAAGACACGATCGATACACGCACGAACGACGACTCGAAGGAGGCAAAAGCGGCAGCGGCACGGCGTGTCGAAGGTATTTACCGGGAAATTCATACAGCAGCGCGGGAAAGCAGACACAACACAGAGGCGCCGTCGACGAGACGCCGGCGACGCGCTGCTCCATCCTGCCGCGCCACCGACGAAGGCGCCGCAGCAGGTGAGGTGGCGGGAGACGGCCCCACCTCGGGCTTGAATGCATTAATAAAAACGGTGGAGCGCCACACCAGAGACAGACACCGAGGGAACGGGTCGGCGCTCGTCGATCCAGCGGCACACGCGGGGGCTGGCTGGCTCGGACTTAGACCTCCGTGGCCGAGTACGTGTTCGAGTAGCTCATGTTGTCGAAGCCGGTCATGGCGCCGTAGTTGGAGTACTGCTGGGTCGACTCGGCGAACTCGCGTGCCGCCTTCGAGTTGTTCCACTCCTCCATCTCGCGCTTGTAGCGCGCGCGGTCGGCCTTCTCCTTCTCGACGAAGGGCGCCTTCTGCTCGTCCGTGGCCTTGGACCAGGCCTCGCCGAGCTGCTTCGAGATCTCCGTGTTCTTCATGTCCTGGTGCTCCGCCTTGATGCGCGGGCGCATCACCTGGCTGTAGAAGAGGAAGGCGGACGAGGCGCGCTTGGGGGCATCCGGGTGCTTCTTGGCGCGCTTGTTGGGCACGCGCAGCGGCCCGTCGTAGTTGGCCATCTCCTCCTCGTAGCGCTGCTTGTCGCTCTCGGCTTCGCGCTTCCAGGGCTCCTTCTCCTCGTCCGTCATCTTGCCCCAGGCGTCGGCGATGGCGCGCATGATATCCGTCACCTTGGCATTCTCGGGCAGCTGGGCCTTGATCTCTTCGCGCTTGGCCATCGAGAAGAGGATGTAGGGCGACTTGCCGCGCTTGGGCGCGCCCGGCGCCTTCTTCTGCAGCCGCTTGCGCTTCTTGCCGTCCTTGTTCAGCGCGCCCCACGACGCCCCTGCATGATCCGACGCGGCTCCGAGCGGTTCCATACTGTGTATGTGCGCGGGTTTCTTTTCTCTTTTCTATGCGTATACTCAAGTCGAGCAAAATCGGAGACTGCGGGATAAACTATACCATACAGAACTCCAAACTGGCCCTCCCAGGAGCTCGCAACACACTGTCCGGTGGGTCATCCCTCCTTTTCGTCGAGCGAACACAGGGGTCAGGCGGGTGAGAAGCGCGGGACGGGCGACGTACTTTTCGAAGCGTTTCAAACTGTTTTATATATTCTAAATGTTTAAAACAGTAAGGGAAACCGCCCGCGGAAAAGATCGGCCAATCGGAACGCTTGAAGTTGACTTTTGGCCAATCACTGCGGGGGTTTCGCCTTTTGAATCTTGTTCTCCGCCGCTGAACCGCAAATAGAAATGCGCGCGAAGCGAAACGGCCACTTGATTGCAGGTTTGAAGAGGGCGCTCAATTGATTCAAATTCCGACAGAGGACTCTATTCGTCTTTAAAGCTGCCAACCCAACCTTATCCCTATCATACGCTCGACCTGATCAGAAGGGCACTAAATAAATTAGAGCCCCATTCACCCCGCCAGAAATAGCACATCCCGTTCGTTCCAGACAGAAGGGGTGAAACAACCAGCATAGCCTCTTTCTCTTCCGTGCACTACGTCACTAACACCATCATCCCGATAGAGTGTCTATCTCTGAGGGCGACTGCACCTCGTTGCTGGATTTTCTCAACCTTTTCGTCCAATCCGAAGCGTTAAAATCCTTAATTCTACCCAATCAGCTGTGCTAATATCCCCTACTTTCGTCCAATCCGAGCGCTCCTTCCCATCAGTCGCCTCCACGACCAAAACCCAAAAGCCCACCGCCACGAGCTAAAGAAGACGAAAATGGCCAAGCACCACCCGGACCTCGTCATGTGCCGCAAGCAGCCGGGCGTGGCGATCGGCCGCCTGTGTGAGAAGGACGACGGCAAGTGCGTCATCTGCGACTCGTACGTGCGGCCTTGTACGCTGGTGCGCGTCTGCGACGAGTGCAACTACGGTTCGTACGCCGGTCGCTGCGTCATCTGCGGCGGCCCGGGCGTCTCGGACGCCTACTACTGCCGCGAGTGCACGCAGCTCGAGAAGGACCGCGACGGCTGCCCCAAGATCGTCAATCTCGGCTCCTCCAAGACGGATCTCTTCTACGAGCGCAAGAAGTATGGCTTTAAGAAGCGATGAGCACCTCCCTCGCGGTCAATACACGACCCTCTCCATGCAACTACATGTCGACGCCTTCATTGCTGTGATCTACACCTCACCACTGGCTGAATCAGGTCGGGACCATGCTGGCGCGGCGCGTGAGGTACGCGTAGCGCTGCTTCAGCTCGGCAAGGCGGCGCGCGAGGTCCTCCAGGTCGCCCTCGCGCTTGGCGAAGTCCTCGGTGAGCAGTGCCGAGGCCGCGAAGCCCTCCTTGCTGCGCAGCTTGTGCGCGCGCTGGCGGTGCGCGTCGCGCTCCTTCTTGGTTTTGGCCAGCGCATCGCGGTTGGCGCTCAGCGCCTCCTCGAGCGCTGCCGACTCGCGCTTGAGCATCTGGTTCTCGGCCAGCACAAACTGCAGCTTCTCCTTGAGGTGCGTGAGCACCTGCACCGTGCACGTGGTCTTCTTGCGCAGCTTGTGCAGCTCCTCGTTGCGCTCCTCGATCTTCTCGTTCAGCGTCTGGTTCTCGATCTTGAGCTGCTCGAAGTCGATCAGGTGCAGCCCCTCGGCGAGCTGCTCCTTGGCATGCAGCTGCTGCTCCAGCTTGCGCAGGTGCGTGCGCAGGTTGATGTGCTTGAGCCGCACCTTCTCCACTTCCTGGTCTTTCTTGAGCTCCGCCGCCTCGAACTGCGCGATCACACGCGTCGGGATCGGCTTGCCCGTGCGCAGGTTCTCGGCGCTGCGCGCCACCCCGCGCTTGAACTCGAGGAACGCGTCCTGCACCTCGGTCACCTTGGCCTCCTTCTCGTCCAGCCGCGCCTGCAGCTCCAGCGCGATCTTGTCGTACTGAGCCTGCGCCGCCGCCGTCTGCGCCCGCACATCGTGCGCGCTGCGCAGGCACTCGAGGTACCGCTTGGTGTTCTCGCTCGCCGAGTTCTTGTCCTCGCGGCGTGGCGGTTCCACTCCACCACCCGCGTTGCCACCCGCGGCGCTCGTCTCCTGGATCTTCTGCAGTAGCGCCGCCGCCTTGCGCTGCAGTCTGTTCACGGCATTGCTCTCATACGTTAGCTTGACCATGATACTCAATCAACTAGCCAAAGCCGAACGCACTTGAGGTTGCGCTGCTGGAACTCGTCGCGCCGTTCGATCGCCTCGGTGATGGCGGCGCGGAGGCGGCTGGCCTCGGCCTTGGCGTCCTCTTCGTCCCCCGGACCCTCGTCCTCCTCCTTTAGCAGCTCCACTGGCGTCGGCATCGCGTTGGGGCCTGCCATGACGTCTTTCCGACCTGCTGCAACAACTCTGAACGACCAGACGCGATCGAGAAACGAACTAGACACGGACGCTTTCTTGACCAACGGTGGCTATATTTACACCGATCACTGCACCACTAGGGCTCCACATGGATCCGCAGGTGCTGCTCACTCTGCATCTCTATCTCCGTGTTGTCCACGTCCACCACTCGCTCGGCCAGCTCCACCAGGAGCAAACGACTCATGCGCTGCAGCAGATCCGGAGCTACGGTGTCCACTGAGGCGTTCGCGGTTGAAGGAAGGATCATGTCCAGCCTGCGAAGTACTCGTGACTCCATCTCTGCAGTGTCTACGACTGAAGTCGCGACGACCTGAGCGCTTGGCGAATATGCCGAGCACAGCAGCGAGTATTTGTCCTGGTACGCGATCAGGTGCAGGCAGAGGCACAGGTACCGACCATCGAGCCCAACTGTCGGCCCCACCCACCGCTGTAGCACCCTCATGGACGTCGCTGCGCTGTCAATAACGCCGCTGATGGTGCTGTCCTGGTCTCCTCGGTGGCTCACGAGCCGATCCACGCACGCCTGAGCTCGCACTGGGTCCAGGATCAGCGTTGGACGCACCGACGCCGCCTCCATCTCGTCCTGGCGCAAATGCAACTGATCCTCGTAGTTGCCCGCATGCTTTGAGACCCGGATGAACGAGCTGATGTGAGCCATGACAGCAGCTCGTGAGGGCCCACCGACCGCCTCCGAACCGCTTGGATCATTCGTAAGGAGCGAGCTGGTGAGGTCCTCAGACAGGCCGAACATGGTGGCAAGAGTGGGCAGCGACAGCTCGAGCGAGCTCGTGGCGCTGGTGCGCGGCTCGTACAGCTCGACTTGCACGCTCTTCTCCTTCGCGTTGACGAGATAGATCGTCATTACCACCTGGCCGTCATCGACGGCGCGTATCGTCTTGAACAGCAGCGCTCGCTCCTTCTTCCCCTTATCTTGACGAGTCTTCTCCACCTTCGAACTTGTCGGGGACGGCAAGAAGTACTCGCTCAGAAACAGCCGACTGCACCGCCCGTCGCGCCGCTGCTCGATGCCCACGTGGTCGATCACGACCATCGCCAGCTCGCGCTGAAGCCGCTGCCGCTCCAGTCCGTCGCCTTCTGCCGACTCATTGTCGGGAATATCGAGAAGCAGGAGCTCCGTCCGATCCCCGACCACGTGAAGCAGGTCGGTGGTCTCCAGTACGAGCGAAAGCCGCTCGCTTGTGGCGCACACGTACGCGTCTATCCGCCACCGTCGACGTAAGTCGGTCAAATCAGGACGATAGCGACCCGCGACGTCGAAGAAGGTGAGGATCACGCGACCACAGCCGGCCAACATCTTGGCCCGCGACAGAACCTTGACACCCCGCTCGCTCGCGTGGTCGATGAGCTTCACTGCGTTCACCTCCGCGTCGGCCTCGAACGAGGAAGTGATGGGCGTCGCCTTCTGCTTGGCGAACAATCGATCCCTCAGGAACACGATCCGCAACTCGCGGCGGCGCTTTCGCTGCTCGCGCTCTCGATACTCGCGCATCACCGACGGAGCAGGCGCAGTTGACGGCGGAGCCTCAACATCTGGATCAACAAGCTGCACCTCTGTACGCGCCTCGATAATGTGGCACATGAGCGCTCGGATGTTGGAGGAAGAAATGAGTGAGGCCTTGTCTGGTCCCACGACCTCGCGAAGCTCGCGGCGGCCGTCAATGACGACGGTAGTGTGACTGCTGGTCGACGGGTGGTAGATTTTGAACGTGATCACGAGCGAGTCCTCCTGAAGGACGCGGTCCTTCGGCACTAGAGGCACAAGCCGCTCGCGGATGACGGCCTTCATCAGCACTTGGATCACCAGCAGCTGCCCATTCGCGCGGTGTGTACCGCGATGCATCAGCTCCTCGTTGCCGTAGTGGAAGCACCACTTGGACGGACGGGGAGCGCTGTAGTCCTCGTCCAGCATCACGTCTTCCCACTCCGGTTCGTCTTCGTCCAGCAGCACAGCACAAGAAGTCGCCACTCGGACGTCTGTACCAGTCGGTCCATTGGATACTGCCGTCGTACGCTGCTCTAGCAAGCTAGAGCCGCTCTTCAGTCGCCGAGACGCGCGACGAGATAGGATGACGCCACTGGGAAGTCGTGCACTCACGCAGCCAGCTTCGTCTTGGCCTCTGCACCACTCAAAGGTAGTTCGGACCAACTCACGACTTGTGCGAGCTCGCTGCTCGGTCGATGCCCTTGCCCACGACCGGTTCTCCTCCATCCACGTCTCGATCTCGCAGTCCCGGATCGTCAGCACGTGCTCCTCGCACGTATCGGGCTCGTAGACCCGGAACAAGAGCCCTCGCTCCGACGCGTCCACTTCACAAGGCTCGACTTGGACGTACACGCGGACGCGGCGAGTCGCCTTGGCCACTAATTGATGCGGGACAGATGAGTGCGGCAGCGCTGCGGGGAATCGCGCAAGCACGCGGCGCACCGCCAGACCATCCACGCGTCTACTGGCGGGATGGCTTCGCTTGTTCGGCCGTTTAACCACAAGTGCCACCTCGTCATCCTCTCTGCTGCTGTCGTCTTCGTCCTCCGTGTCTTCCTCGTCGTCCTCATCACTGAACGTGAAGCGGAACACCCTCGCAATACATTGCTGCAGTCGCGATGGACTCGCGAACCGCGAGACCCGCACGAAATCCTGCAGGTCGCGTGCAGACAGCGCCACCATCAACCTCCGACTTGACTTTGGATGATACAGCTGCGCTGCAAACGTGCGCTCGACGTGCATTTCCACGACCGAGAGCAGCCAGAGCTCCTTGGCACCCTTGTCACCACAACTGTCGTCGCCATCCCGTGGCAACCGAACGGTTCGACGCACCAGGACTCGGCCGGGAGCGCTCTCCTTAGTGCGGACGCATATCCTGACAGTCAAGTCGCGACTGCGGGCATCTCGGGGGGGATCCGACGCGCATGTTGCCAGCAGTTGGTGAGCAACGGCCGCTGGAATCGCGCGCCGGCCAGTTTCACACACGTTCGACCGCTTCGAGCGGCTCTGCATCGCGTAGAACATGTGCAGGCGGTCGAGCACCATGTTTGCCAGTCGCAGAGGAGAAACAGCAGCAACGTGACGCGATCGACCGGCACTCAAGCGCTCGAGGATGCTTTCGAGACCCACGACTGTGCGTGAGCTGCCAACGCTGTTAGCGGGAACCAAGCGCCGATGCCCATCGCTGTAGACGCCACTGCCCAAGTCGCTGCTGTGGATGAACGCGTCCACTTGTACGCGACCGCGCGAGAGTTCGGAGAGCGTGACAGTCGCGAGGACGCCGCCGATTCGAATGACGCGCCGCAGTAGACGCACTGCGCGTGGTCGCACGACCAACTGCGTCGTGCTGACTACTGCAGCTGGCAGGCTCACGCCACCCATGGCAAGCGACCGCGAGTTGTCACTGACCGGTGCGTTATCAGCGCTGTAGCCTCCTGACTGTAGCACACACAGACGCACCAGCCGATCGTACAGCTCGGCCCGCGTGGCTGGAGGGCGCTTGGCGTCTATGCGCTCGAGAGAGTTGGGCGCGAGCAGCGCGTCGACGTGCGACTCAGAGATGACCGTGAGCCATCGGCGACTCGAGCTCGGGGCGTACGCACTGAAGAAGATCCGCTGGCAGTCGTGGAAGACCGAGATGACGCACCGCTCGCCGTTGTCGAGAGCGTGCGCCGCGCGATACACGCATGCATCTGCTAGAGCAGCATCCAGCAGCTCTCGCATGGCATCATTCTCGCCCGCAGCGACGGCATCAACCGACGAACCGATGTCCTTAACAGGGTCGTCGCCATCGGAAATGGCATCGTATGTAGTGTCGCGCTTCCAGGCGTTGTAGTAGGTGATGACGTTGCCGAAGAGCCCGAGTACAGGCAAACTGCGCGTGACTTCACCGGCGATTCCGTTGCTGTCCGCGATCATGTGCGCCAGCGCCACCATCGCCTCCACCCAGGACGCGAGTGCGAACACGAGATGAGCTCCACCGGCGGGGATGTCGCCGCTAGTACTGCCTGCAACAGTGCGGAACTGAAGCGAGAGCGCGTGGTGGCGAGTGGGCCACGATGGATGACTAATATATTGGTCCAGGGCTGACAGATTGTCGCGAGGAACGGTCTCGGCGCGCACCTGCGCAAGTTTGAGCTGCAGGAAGCGAGGATTCGCCAACAGCCTTCGTGCTAGCCTCCAACTCACGACTGGAGCCTGCACACTTGGTCCGGTGTACGTCTTTCCTGGCGTCAAGAGCACGATCACCGCCTCCATGGCGATCACCAGTGCGGTGGGCGCTTTCAGACTCTCATCGGTAGCAGCATCGTCGCTGACAGCGCTCACCGCGAGCATCTCCGTCGCAGCTTGGCGCTGGCTGAGCGAGAACAGGTGCTCTGCTGCCGTCTCCATGGCCGTCTTCAAGTCGGCATCCGCTGCTACGGTGTGCTGCTCCGATTGATCACCTTCGGCACGGCTATTTACAGTCTCTGGTCGATTCCGTACAGAGCCTTGGAGCAACACACAGCGGGGAGATGGATGGATCGCGGCTTTGACCGCTGCAAGTGCGCTCAGGAACCGCCGGCGAGTCGGGTCGCGGAGTCCGATGTCCCCTTCAAGAACGACGCTGTAGCCAAGCGCAACAGCTGCACGAACCGCGCCCACGTCAAACATGGGCGCTTCATTCTCTCTCGTCGGTCCATATCTTGCTTGTGAGTTGCCGCCCACCGTAGTTGAGGACCGTGATCGTGTCGCTATCGTCTTCGTCAATGGCTTCGTTTCATCGTTATCGTCTCGACAGTGGTTGATCACCACAAAGCGACCGGGCAGCGCAGCCATGAGACGACCAAGGACACTTCTCCTCGCGCGAGCAGGTAGATCTCGCCCCACGACGAGAAGCACAGCGCGCGTGCGGTTGCTGGGTGGCCCTTTAACAGGACCTCCGACCGCCGACAGCAGCTCGCTGGGCACGAAGCGTCGCTCCGTGGCGTCCTCGCTGATGGCGTTTTCCTTCGCCTCGGTCCTCTCGTGCGCTCGCTCTCGCGCGCTCAGCTCCTTGGCTACCACGAAGTACGCTTCGGAGTCATCGCTGTCGATAACAGAGGCACCGTCGCGATCATGGAGCACGCTCTGTAGCCGAGACACTTGCGCGTAGGCCGCGACCCACTGGTAGATGGCGCACGCCGCCTTTGCGCCACGCGGAAGCGCCTCGAACTGCTGCAAGTTGAACGCTCGGTCGCTTGCCAGCATGTCTAACAACGCGCAGCCTAGCGTGGACCCTCGAACGTGGCGCTTGGCGTCGCTGGCGGCCAATCCGATCTTCTGCATCCTCCGCAGCAGCGAGACGGAGCAGCTGAGGAACTGCGAGGCCTCTCGCCACCGTGCGTTGGGCACCTCCCACTCGCCGTCGCTGTCGCTCGTGAACAGCATCAGAACACGTACGAGGCCGAGCACCAGCGGAGACAGCGGGCGGTCAGACGTCGAACCGCCCGTGAGGGTCGGGACCGCCACCATCTTCGCGCACGCAATCGCGAGCTCCTTCAGGTCGGATGCCGAGATCGATAGCTCGGCCGCCTCGTCCATCACAGCACTGACCATTTGGGCGCGAGCAGCGAATAGCCGACGGATTCGGAGCATGCGGACGCGTCCCAATCGCCCGCGGACGATGCGCTGGATCTCCCGTGCGCTCTGCTGGATCCGAAGAGCGAGTCGCTTCTTGCGGACGTTCAGACGCGCGAGCATGCCGCGAGCCACGCGCTGGAGCACTACGACAGCCTTGCGCTGCCAGTACAGCCGGGCGACGCGCCGTCGGGTTAGAAACCCGCGAGCACCCGCCTGGATGAAGATGCTGGCGACCACGAACGCGACCTGTATGCGCACGAAGGCGGCGCGGGCCAGCATCCCGCGCGCCTGAGCCTGGATGGTGGTGGCGCACAGGTGTTGCACCGCTAGTTGATGGGCATTTGCTCGTCTGGCGTCGACTGTTGGAGCGGCGGAGGCCTCACTAACAGAGACGGTGGACGCGGATGACGACGACGAAGGACGGGAGCAAGCTCGCTTGCGTTCGTCGCCTGCTGCTCGACTGGACTTGCAGGCCTCAATCTTTGTGCGGTGCTACAGTTCACACCACGATATGAGTTAGCACCACGTTGTGGGTTCCAACATCAACAGATCACAGCCGTACTGAGTCATCGACGGCGGTCTTTTGCGCGGTCTTGTACGCCTCGACGATGTCCTGCTTGCGTGCGATGTTATCGCGCTTGCGCTCCCAAACCGCACGTTTCTCAGCCAGTTCATGACGCAGCGTCAAGGACTCGGCTCGCGACGCGGTTGCCAGCTCGTGCAGCTCGTTCCCGAGCTGCTGCAGGCCCGGGATGCTCTCGAAGTACGCGACGTCCATCTCTTTGCGCTCGATCTGCTCCCTCAGCGCGTCCATGACCCTCTCGAGCTGCTGCAGCACGCGCTTCTCAGTCTCTAGCGAATCCTCAAACTGCGCGCCTCGTGATCGTGATCGCACTGGCGGCCGGCGAAGGTGGTTGCTCGGCGTCGACCCAGCGTGTTTCGTGCTCGGAATGGCGCTGCTAGGCTTGGAGATCGGCCCGAGCATGCCAGCGCGCTTCTTGGCGATGAACTTGCCCAAGAGAGCAGACCCACCGCCTGTCATCAACCCGCTCACGGGCGACGCACTGGACTCGCTTCGGAGATCTCCACCGTCGTCTTCGACGTGATAAGTGCTGCTGCTTGCGCTGTTCTCCACGGCGTACGCACCTCCGGACATTCCCATCATGTTGGCTCGGCGCTGGGCCTCGGCCGCAGGCACGATTCGGCCCTGCCAGTCGCGCGCCAAGCGTCCACAGCGCGTCTCTTCCTCCAGCAGAACTACCTCGGCGTCTTGGATCCTCGCCATGTCGAGGTCGCCGATCTGCGAAGGCAGTACATTGGCCTGGTGCCGTCGCTGGCCTCTGGTTGCCGGTCGCAGCTCCTCCTTGGCCTTCGACGTAGGCATCAATGCCGACGCCGGGATCAGCTCGTCATCGTTCACTACGCGCGTCTCGTAGGGGTTCTTGGCGCGCTTTCGCTCGGCCAGCGCCCGCGCCGCGGCAGCAGCTGCGGTGTCGACGCGAACGCTTTCTGGTGCTCGCTTGCCGCCGACCTCGATGAACCGACTCGAGTCGTCGCTGGGATTGATCGTGGGGCGCTCAGGAGAGTGGGCCATTGCCTCGCTCAGCTTGGAGCGGCAGTCGAGATTCACGGGCAGCACGAACGGGTTGCGCTCGAGCGTGAAGCCGAGCCATTGCGTGAGCGCCGCGTGCTTGCCGAGGAATTCGAGGTCGGACGGGATCTTGAGCAGATAGTTTACGCCATTCCACAGGTATGGTGCTGCATCCTGGCCGCCACTTGAGCGCTTCTGTACCTTCGTTCGCCACGTTACGATCGCCTCGACGGCCTCGAGCGTCGCGACGCGCACCAGATCTAACACGTCGACCGTCTCCCCCAAGTGCGAACCACTCACTTTGCCGTCCAAGCTTGCGCGCGCCAACCGCCGGAGATACCCTTCTCGCACGAGGATGCACTTGACGACCTCGAGTTCCTGCGTACGGTTGGGTCAGCACTTGCATCAGCCAGAGTCAATCGCAGATCAACCGCGCGAGTAGATTTTTTCCACCTCTCCAGTGTCGATGGTAGCTGTCGTCGGAGAGTACGTCACGGCAGCAGACGATGACGATGATACCTTGGGTAATCGTCCGACCGCCGCGCTCTAGTTCAACACCAACGCACCAAGACAACCGCATGAGCACGAGCTGATTGATGAGCCACTATCGGAGCCTTGACTGAGCCTCACCTTGTCCGGTGAGGCTGTCCGAAGCGCGCGCGTGTCGGTCCTGCCGCACTTCTTGGCGATGGCGGGGAACTCAACGCCTCTGCTAACAGGTCGACCAACAAACAGCGACAAGGGTTAATTAGCACTGGACACTGTGCACGCAAAGCCGCGAACCGTACGCGTTGGCTCTCGGCGCCGGCCGGCTGCGCTCCTTGGCGGGAGAAGGCGCCGCCGCCTGCTTCATGGTCTCTCTCGCAGCGGTCAGCTACCGCCCGCGGCGCATCCCTGAATAAACCAAGCGCTGGAGCAGTGCTATCGCTCCCTTGTCCGATCAGTCGATGGGTCTGTTCGCATAGGTTCAAATTTGGCGCGACGATTCGGGCGCCAGCCGCGAAACAACTACATCACTTACACGCTTTCCTCCCTGTTCTCTCCTGCTTACTTCGTCGTCGAGCGCTTGACGAGCGATGTGGAGATGGAGTTGGGGCTGCCCAGCAGCTCTGCGGAGCTCGCAAGCTCTGCCACCCTCCCAGCGTCCATGACGACGATCTTGTCGCAGTGCATGATGGTGTCGATGCGGTGCGCGATGATGAGCACCGTCTTGTCGGCGAAGACCTCGCGGATCGTGGTCTGGATGAGCGCGTCCGTGGCCGAGTCGACGCTCGCGGTGGCCTCGTCCAGCATCACGATCCGGTTGCCCTTGAGCAGCGCGCGGCAGATGCACAGCAGTTGTCGCTGGCCCACGTACAGGTTCTCTCCCCCTCGGTCACGCGGAAGGCAAGGCCTCCTCCGCGCTTATCCGCGACCATGTCGGCCAGGTGAGCGTGGCACAGCGCCGTCTAGATGGCCTCGTCCGAGAACTCGCCGAACGGGTCCACGTTGTCGCGCAGCGTCCCGCTGTACAGCACGGGGTCCTGCGCGATGATGGCGAGTCCGCGCCGCAGCTCGCGCAGCTTGAGCCGCTGGATGTCAACGCCGTCGATCAGGATGCGGCCGCTATCGAACGCGCAGACGCGGAACAGCGCGGCCATGAGCGAGCTCTTGCCGGCGCCCGTGCGACCGCAGATGACCACCTTCTCCCCCGCGGCCACACGCATGCTGACTCCGCGCAGTACGAGCGGCAACTCCGGCCGGTAGCGGAGGCAGAGCGCGTCGAACTCAATCTCTCCGCGCGTCGGAAACCAGCCCGTGAGCGAGTCGCTATCGCTGTCGAGCTCGCTGGAGATGGAGCGGAAGTGCAGCAGCCGCTCCACGCTCGTCATGGCGTTGTCGGCGCGGTCAACGGCGCGCATGACCCATTGCACCTGCGACGCGAACATGAGCGCGTAGATGAGCGCGAGGCCCGAGACCGTCGCGCCGAGCTGACCCTTGGTGGCCACGAGGTAGAGCGACACGATGGCGACCACGAGCACGGAGGGCAGGTCGAGTCGCACGGCGAACCAGCAGCCGATGGACCAGTAGGTCAGGTACAGCGACGTGTTGGCGTCGACGAGCTGCTTGTTGGTCCGGACGAACCACTCCTGCCGCCGGAAGGCGCGGATGGTGGCCAGGCCCGCCAGCGTCTCGCTGGAGAGGTTGTAGACGGGCGAGCGCGTGATGCCCTCGAGCTGCTTGACCTCCGCGGACGTCTTCTTGAAGTACAGCCCGACGAGAACGAAGATGACGACCACGGGCACGTACGAGACGGCGATCCAGTAGGACGCGAAGGCGGCGACCACGAGCGAACCGAGGCACACGGACGCGTTCTGGAACAGGAGCTGGTACTGCTGCGGCAGGATCGAGTCGATCTGGTCCAGGTCGTTGGAGAACCTATTCAGGATGCGGCCGATGGGCGTCACATCGAAGCAGAGCGTGATCGGCGCGCACAGCACCCGCTGGAAGAGCTCGTTGTGCAGGTTGCTGGAGCTTTGCACGACCAGCTCGACCAGCAGCCAGGGGCGCCCCAGCGTGGCGAGCGCGCAGACCGCGATGATGCCGAGGTATCTCATGCCGAATGCCGTGCCCGAGTACGTCGAGTCGACGCCGTAGCGAGCCGCCATGTTCTTGGCCCAGTGGCTCGGCCACCAGTCCACCACCACGCGCGCACCCTGGCTGGCCGCGTACACCATCACCAGCGTCAGCAACACCATCACGCCGTTGAAATTCGTCTCGTTGAAGTACGTCCGGTATGTCTTCCCGCTCACGCGCCCGCGCACTCGGTCCTCATCCTGTACCAGGCGTGTTCCATCTCGGTTGTTGGCGCTCGCGTCTTCATCGGTTTGTTCTTCTCCCGTCGGAGCTTCATCCTGCTCATGGTTTTCGCTCACGGACTCGTCAACGACATCCTCAACGTCTTCAGTTGTTGCATCCTGTGTGCTATCTGTAGGAGCATCACCGAGAGGCTGACGCTGGGTGCGCAGGTCCGGGAAGCGACCGGCGACCTCCTCGTACGTTCCGTCGCCGATGATGCGTCCGCTGTCGAGGATGATGACGCGGTCCGCATGCTCTAGCAGGTTGTAGTGGCTGTTGAGCACGAGCAGCCGCGTCTTGCCGGCTTCCAGCCCGACGACGCAGCGATTGAAGATCGCATGCACCACGTGCGGGTCCACAGCGCTAAGCGGGTCGTCCAGGATGAGGATGTCGTAGTCGCGGCTGTACATGGCTCGCGCGATGGCCACGCGCGCCTTCTGCCCGCCGCTGAGGTTGATCCCGCGTTCGCCGATCTCCGTCTCGTCGCCGTTCGGCAGCGCCTTCAGATCGAGCGACAGCTGCGTCGTCTCGAGCACGCGGTCGTACCGCTCCGCGTCGAAGTCGGCGTCGAAGAGGATGTTGTCGCGCAGACTCAGGTTATGGATCCAGGCCTCCTGGCTAACGTACGCGAGGCGGCCGGCGATGTCCATGCGCCCCGAGACGAGCTGCATCTCGCTCAGCAGCCCGTTGAGCAGGCTCGACTTGCCGGACCCGACCGTGCCCACGATCATGACGAGCTCGCCGGGCCTGACCTCCAGGTTGACGCCCGAGACGCGGAAGGCGGCGTCAGAGACGTCGATCGCGGCGGAGGGCAGTCGAGAGCACTTCTCCTCTGTCGAGGGCGACGACGAAGGAGCAGAGTTGGTGTCAACGACGACGACCACGTCCATGGCTTGAGTCAATGACGGTCACGCGAAGTACTCGTCTCGGATGGAGATGCTGCCGACCTCTTGATGCACTTCAGCCACTCCTTCGAGAGGCTCGGCTTGGAACTCGTCGCTGGCCAAGAACGCGTCGAGCCGACTGTACGCGACCTTGCCTTGCGACAGCGCCGACACGGCTTGGGGCAGCGCGGTGGCGGCCGAGTGCGAGATGTTGACCATGGCCACCATGGTGAACGCGTTGATGACCAAGATGGTACCGCATACCAGCACGTAGACGCCGAGCGAGACGCCCGTGAGGAATGCCGGCGTGAGGAACAGTATGACTGTGTTGGCGACCTGGAGGTTGTGGAACTTGCGCAGGAACTACACCTCTCGCTCGTGGATGGCCTCCACTCTGCGCGCCGCCGACTCCTCCCACGCGTAGAACTTCATGACGCGGATGCCCTGGAGCATCTCGGACGTCACCTTGACGCGTTCATCGACGACCTCTAGCAGTTGACGCTGGGCGGTGGCAATCTGCTCGCCCTGACGCGTTGACACGACCAGCAACAGTACGAGCACGACGGCGATCGCGAGCGCCGCGTAGGCGTTGAAGAGGAACGCGAGGACGACGATGGTCGTGACGAACGCGAAGAAGCCGAACACGAGCCACGGGCCCTGCATCATGGTGTTGAACACACGCTCGGCGTCGACGCTCATGAGCGTCAGCACCTCGCCCGCTGTGTGCTGTTGCCTCGCTGAGCTCGACAGGCGCAGCGACTTCTGGTAGACAAGGTCCATGGTGAGCGAGCGCATGTTGACGCCCACGCGGGAGGTGAGGAAGAAGCCGTAGTTGAAGCACGTAGCGGACAGAAAGGATGCGACAACCATGAACAACCACAGGACGTAGCCGCTCTGGACGCTGAACAGGTTCTCGCAGCCGTTCAGGAACTGCAGCATGGTCTGCGCCACGTACACCTGGAAGGCGAGCGCGGCGATGGAGAGGAACATGTTGGCGAAGATGACGGACAGTTCGTGACGGAAGGTCTTGACGAACGCCCACGCCAGCGGCGACAGGCCGAAAGGAGCCGTGTCGGTCTTCGGCGAGTACTCGCGCCGGAAGCGCGCTTCGAGCGAGTCGCACGCGTCGGCTGCGCACACGGGCCAGACGCCGTCTCGCTCGACGATCTGGTGCGCGCCCAGCGACAGCAGCGGCTGGATCCAGCGGATCATGGCCAGGGACACGAGCAAGGCCGACGCGAGCGGGTTGGGCTGTTCTCCGAGCGGCTTAGCCGGCGGGTTGGAGGCTCGTGGCGTCGGTGGAGCCGCCGCATAGTCACCGTCGGTAGCAGGATGGGGTCGGCGTAACGCGTTCCCCATGCGTTCGGTCGGTCGGTAGGCGGATGGTATCGATGTGGCGGGTCGTTGGCGAGTTACTGAATGTTAACATCGAGGGGCACGTACAGCTGCTGTATCCCTCTTTAGGCGCCTCGACTGACGAACCGAGATCGTCAACAGAGAAGAGCCCGAGGAGCCGTTCGGTGCGATGTGAAGGGTGTAGTGTGCCAAGAGATAACGCACTGACCCAACTCCACCAACGTGTGTGCAATAGTTTCAACATGTATGGCCCGGACTAGGAAGAGTATAGAATTCCCTCCGCCTTCGCATCGTCTACGCTCCGAGGTGGACGCCCGAGTCAATTCACTGCTCGCGTTTTATTGGCAGGCGACTGGGAGTCTAATCAAGCGATGAGATGGTTCATTATTCACCACCTCTTTGTTCAACTGTTTGTGGACGTCACGCTGGACTGTGCGCCTTGTGAGACGGGAGCATCTTGTCGCTGGCCGTGCAACTCGCCTCGATCCTCAAGGATGGTGTGTCCTCCCTCTTCATCCCCCAATGCAGTGAGATTCTGGTTTAGCGTCGCCCCTCACGCGTCGCAGAGGGAACGAATCGACCGCCGCCCAACATTTATTTCATGGCATTCCTGGTGCAGTTTTCCTGCTGTAAGCATAGGTATCTGGTTCAAGAGGCCATCGAAATTCGGCAGTCGTTAGCCTCGAGTGTCTGCTGCTCCAGTCGCCGGAGAGGCACATACATATCTTTGTCTGCAGCATCAATGCGATAGTTGCGCACTGCTGCATTTCGTGTCGATGTCGCCATGAATTCACGGCCTGCTGACTCACCAGGGCGGAGTGGCGCGGCCATGAACGCCAGCCAGACCTATCCGCCGTGTTCACTCGCCCGCCTGGATGAACCGCTCCAGGTTGGCCATCGCCTGCAGGATGGCCCCCTCCGTCTCCTTGTCACCCTTCACGTCAGCCGCATCCGATTGCGCCTCCTTCTCTGGTTTGTGGCGTCGCGGACCGTGCCGCACGTCGAGTTCGCGGCGATATCTCTGGGCAGCCTTGACCGCCTCCTGCTTTCGAAGCTCGCGGACGTCGTGGCACACAGGGTTCTTGGTCGCGAAAGCCTTTGCTCGCGTCGTCAGCGGTACGCCTGCGCGCGGGATGCCTCGGAACTGTAACGAGCCGCCCTTGTTCTCGCTGGAGGAAGATTTGCGTTCTCGACTGGAGCCGGAGGGCGAGCGCTCGATGTTAACGGGCGCCTTCCACTGGACTTCGTCACCTCGGACGCCAATATCCGGCAGATGCTGGCGGTTCGCGGCCTCATCGTCGGGACTGGGGGCTCCACATCCACTTCGGCCTTGTGGTTCGCCGTCGACAACCGCCGCTTCCCCTCCTGGTCCATGCTGCAGCCGCATTTCCTGGAGCTTCTTGAGCGCGAAACGCAGTTGATCTTGTCGTTCTTGCTCCCGGATGGCCATCAGCTGCTTTTCAAGCGGGTCGTCCACTACCGCGACGACTACTTTCGGGGCGCGCGCTGATGTTGGACGACTGGCGGCCTGATCCATGGCATTGGGCGCTTCAACACTCGTGGGCTTGCTCTTCGCTTGAACTTGGACGCCCAGCCGCGCGAGCTGATCCGCCAGCACTTGCCGCTCCGTGTCATTGCCACAGCCCAAGCTGCGACCACCCAGTCGGTCCGCCGCATACCGCTCCAGATGAATCCGCAAGCTCGGGTCTCGGAGAATGGCGTCCACAGTCGGCCGCTGATCGGGATAAAACGTCAGCATGGCGCTTACCAAACGCACGAGAGCGAGCGAGCAGGACACCGGCAACGGTGGATACTTGCCGGAGCAGATCTTCCGCATGAGGTGGGGCGTGCTGGTGCCTGTGAAGGGCGGCGATCCAGCACACAGCTCGTACAACACGCACCCGAGAGCCCAGACGTCCGAGCTGAAGGTGTACGCCCTGCCCTCGAACATCTCGGGCGCCATGTACAGCGGCGTGCCAATGACGGTCGCCGCCACGTCGTCGGTCACGCCGCCCAAGTCGCGCGCGATGCCGAAGTCGCCGAGCACGAGGAAACCGTCGTTGGACAGGAACACGTTGGCCGTCTTGACGTCGCGGTGCAGGATGCGCAGCGCGTGCATGTGATGCAGCGCGAGTGCGAGCTGCACGAACCAGAACCAGACCTTGTCCTCACCCAGCCGGCTGCAATTGCTGATGACCCTCAGGTGCGAGCACAAGTCGCCACCGGAGCAATACTCCATGATGATCAGCTGCTTGGAGGACGAGAGCAGCCGGATCAAGTTGGGGTGGCGTAGCTTCTTCATCACGTTGGCCTCCATGGACCAGTTGCTAGCATTGGCAGGAGGGTTGGACGACACGTGGATGTGGCGGAGCACCTTGGCGCACACGAGCCTGCCGTTCTGCTTCTTCTCGCGCACGAGGAACACGCTGCCGAACGAGCCCTCGCCCAGGAGCTTGATCCTGGAGGAGGCACCACAAGTGTGAGGGGTGAAACGTCGCCACAGGTGAATCATCAGAAGCAACGCGCGACGTACTTGACGTAGTTGTCCATTGTGCGGCACGAGCGAGCCGATCGATCGTTGAGACGTCGGCGACTGGCGAGCATTGGGCTTTCGAGAGCGGATTGAGTTTCAGCCAGTTCCACTACACTGAGACGCTATAAATACAGCTCTGGAAACGCGAATGAATTTTCGCGACTGACGCGCGTGCATGTTGTCGGCGATCACAACAGAGCCAACTTGTTACAGCCAGACGCCGCCGTCGTCGTCTTCATCCGGCTCACCGTCCGAGTCGAACCGGTGTGGCTGTTGTCGCTGCATCTGGTGCGGTTTTGACGAGCTTGAGGTTGCGCGGTGTCGAGGCGACGACTGCGCCTCCGATGTGCGCTGCACGACAGACCGGCCGCTACCGTTCGCGTGAACATCACTGCTCCCGTTGGCACTCTCGCGGGACTTCTTGTGGGAAAACACTTTGAACAGTGACGATCGCAGGCCGCGCATGACGTCCGTGTTCTCGAACTCCTCGCGATCGCGCGCAGCGTCAATGTCTGAATGGATAGATGACCGGCGGCTGCCCATCGAGGACGCGCTCGACATCCGTCGCTCCTGCTCGAGTTGCTCGCGCACGTGCTCCAGCTCCCGACGCACTCGCGCAAGGTCCTCCTGCTTCTCCTGCTCCATCTTGATGGACCGCTGCTTCGAATGCTGCGCGGCCAGACGAAGACAGCGCTCCATGCTCTGAACTGCCGCTCGCAACTCTTCTGCCTCCTTCCGCGCCTTCTCCAGGTCTTGCTGGAGTCTTTCCTGCTTGGCATCGCCCGTAGGATCGGCACTGAGCGGTTCAAACTTGCGCAGGTGGTCGATTTCGGGCAGACCAATCGCTGAGCGGAGCTCGTTCACCAGCATGACCTTCTGCTCTTCTTGTGAGCTGGGGGCTGCAGTAGCAGCGGGCTCGCTCTGTCTGAACGATGCGACTGACGACGGTAATGGCATGCGTGCATACTCCTCATCGTCGTCTGCTACAGAAGAACCGCTCCGGTCATACCACTGGTCGACATGGTCCTCGTCTTCCTCGTCGCTCATTCCCTCGACATCGTTCAGGTCGGGGCCATCCAAGCTGGTCGACGACAACGACACAGGATCTTCAGACGACGAGCCTGCCGCCGCCGCCTCCGCTTCTTTCTGAGCGCGTCGCTCGCGCACCATGCGCCGCAGTCGCGTGCGCGTCTTGGTCAGCACCACAAGCTGGTTCAGCCGCTGCTTCATCTCGTCGTTGTCCGAGCGCATCTTGCTTACAAGGGCCTCCTGCTCCGACAGTGCGCGGTCCTGGTTCGCCTGTGACGCCTCGAAGGCCGCGTCCAGCGCCTGCTGGCTCGCATCCAGCGCCTGAACCTGATGGATCCACGCCGCAAGCCCTTCGGCGCGCTGCAACAATGCCAGCGCCTTCTTCTTCACCCTGAAGCGAGCATGCGACATAGAACGCTAGGTCAGTTCCACATACCCAATGATAACGAACAATAGTGTCGCAAACGTACACGTCCTGGAGGTGCGGCGCCTGGTGTTGCTGGCGCCCAATGCTGATGAGCAGCTGACCGGCCAAGATGTAGTCGTCGATCGCTGTGTGGACGTGGCGCAGACGCTCGTTCTCGATGGCGCGCTGCGCAACGCGGACGGCTTCGCTGTACTCGGGGCCGAGCAGCTGCATTGACACCTGGCGCTCGGGCTCTTGCGGTAAACTCATCGATGCTTGGTACTGCTGCTGGGCTTGTGTCGTTGGCGGCGATTGCGTCTGGACGCCATACTGCTCGTACGTAGGCTGCGACTGCTGCTGCTCATATTGCTGGTACACTGGCTGCTGAGGCGGCTGGTAGTGTTGCTCCTGTGACGGCTGGTAGTGTTGCTGCTGCTGCTGCTGCTGCTGCTGAGGCTGATAACGTTGCTCCTCCGGTAGTTCGTGCTGTGGGTGCGACGGCTGCTGCTGCAGTTGAGACGCTTGTCGCTGCTCTTGAGGCTGTTGCGCTGGCTGCTGATAGCTCCGCTGTGGCAGCCACGAAGGCGGCGCTGCTGCCATCTTAATCGTCGTCCGCTCCGGCGACGCCGCCGGCTGCGCGCCCATCATCGGCGTCGACGGCCTCCTGCGCTCCGTCACGACGCGGATCGCCGGCGGGTCGCTCTTCAGCGGACTTGGCACCTCCGGCCAGCCGTCCTCCGTCCTCTGCACCGTCATGTTGGGCGCGGCGGGCCACCCGTGCTCGTCGACCGCCACCCCCGACGAGTCCCGGCGGGTCGAGAAGCTCGCATGGCGCGTTGACGCGGTCGTAGAAGGCGCCAGAGGCACCGAAGGCCACGCCAGCGCCTCCGGAGCCGTCGCATTGGCATTGCTGGACGCACTTCTGGCGCTCGAACCGCCACTACTGCCGTAGTCGATGGAGCTGGCGCTCACGGCGCTCGGGCCGACGGCCGCAGGTACTTCCGACGCGCTAGCGGGGCTCTTGGGCGCCCGCAGCGCCCGCAGCCGCGCCTCGAAGTCCAGCCGCGCGCTCATCGGCCGCCGCTTCTTTTCTTTCTTTTAGTTGATGCGTTCGAATATTCAGCGGCAGGTAAATAAACCTAGCGCAGAACAGTGGGTCCTGGTTTAATTCGTGAATAAACCACAGCGTTTGAGTGGGTTGTTGCAGGTTCTTCAACCGATGCGCTAGGTTTTATTCGGTAGGTTCAACGTGGTGTGGGGCTCAGGTCGGACTTGCGCGCTGATGGCATCCAACCCCCACGACAGGAGCAGGAAGGAGGCGAAGAGGAAGCAGCTTCAGCCGCGACAGCAGCAGACACGCAAGGGATTCGAGGAGCTGATGGAGAGCGTCGCTTGGGCTGATGTAGACGAGAAGCAGCAGATGCCGCAGTCGTTCATGATCCCTCCGCGCAAATGGCGTACGTGGACTTTCTGAAGAGCTTCAACTACGCGATGCTCATGCCGGTGTCGGTACCGACGCACGCAGCACCTCGTGAGAAGAAGCGCCTTGTTATAATCGATCCCGAGACAAAGAGCCCATTAACCTTGACGCGACAAGACTGACGCTCGCGTGCGCTATAGGTGTGCTGGTCGAAGCTCTCATTTCAAGTACATGAAGAGAAGCAAGACGACATACAGCAAGGCGGAAGAAGCAGTCATACGCTCATCTGGCGAAAGATTTGATATCGTGCTATTGACAGCTAGTTTCGACGACCGGTCTGAAGCACTCGAGCCGTAGCGTAGGAGGCCATTGGCCACAAGCCACCTCATCTCGTGACTCACAGGTCGGTGCGCAGCGTGGTGAGCCCCGGTGCGACCTTGGCGCCGAGCGCCTGGACGAGCTGCTGCACGCTGATGCGCAGCTTGACGGTCTCGGCGCCGCCCCCGAGCCAGATGAACGGCAACGCCGCCGCATCGCCAGCCATGATGACCTGCATCGCGCGAACTGTTAGTGAAGTGTCAACAGCTAGCGGAGGGAAAGCGCCGTACCGGGATGGGGTTCGTCATGCCGAAGGGCGACACGCCGTTGTGCTGGAATCCCGTGAGCTCGGCCGACATCTAAAAAGGCACAGTCACAACGAGGTCGATCAGTGTATACTATAGATCAGGACCGCAGGAAGATCGGGTACGGACATCTGCGGGCGCGTGCTGGAAGTTAAAGTGCTTGCGACCGGGGCGCTCGCTCTCGGGCAGCTGCTCGCGCACGAACCGCATGAGCTGCTCCGCGTTCAACTTCGAGTTGTACTGCAGCACGATACAGTAGTATCTACAGAGCAGTCCACACAATCAGCACCAGCATGAGCAGGCACAGATAACACACTCCGCGAACCGTACTTGCTGTTGCGCGGGTCGTCCATGCCGGCGTTGGTGCACGCCGTGTTCTCGACCACGATGCTCTTGCACAGGTGCGGCACCTGGCATCCGAGGAACGCGCTGCCACCAATAAACAGCGTTAGCGCCTTACAGTTTATCAAGCAAACACCACAGAGGCGACTTACGCGCGCTGGTCGAGCGTCCACGAGTAGTAGTCGGCGGGTGCCGTCTTGAGGAACGCACTGACCGCCTTCTCGCGCTGCAGGTGCGCGCGCACGCGCTGGACGCTTCCAAGCTCGTCCGCGGCGCGCTCCAGCGCCACCAGCCGCTGCTTGGCGCCGTCTACGCGGCTCGCCAGCTGCTCCACGGTCGTCTACGGGTCGTCACACCACCAGGAAAGAGGTCAGCGGCGGTCTAGAGGCGCCGCAAGCGCGGCCATCGCACCATTCTCGTTGTTGCTTGTCCGTCGGTCGTTGTCAGAGTATCCGAGTCGAGGAGCTCATATACTCATCAATTTATACTTGGATGTCAACGTTTATCTCAGGGAATGATGTTTAACAGGTCATTTTGACATGCATGGTGTAGCCATCTCGTTTTCATTTTGGATACTTTTTCCATTCCAGTCACCTGCTAAGCTATAAATACGCCGGCCGCTATCAATACCTCGCTCCTGAATGCCTTTGACGCTCTCCTGGCCCATTATCCGCTTTTGACAGCCAGCAGAGCGCTCGCCAGACACCCAGACAGCGTCGAGGAGAGAGAGGATGCCGCAGTCGCTGGCGTCGGCGGCCACGTCGATGGCGCGGTCGGTGGACCGCGAGAAGCTGCGCGACAAGGCGCGGCGGCTGCAGATGCACGAGAACCTGCGGCTGGCCATGTGCGCGCGGCTGCAGCAGCAGCTCAAGAAGCCACCGCGCGTCGCGGACGAACTGGCGACGCCCGTGCTGCTCGAGCTCAAGCGGCGCGGGCTCGGCTTCAACGTGGGCGACGACGCGTTGGCGCAGGTCGTGCGCGAGCTGAGCGGCAAGCGCCAGGACCAGCTCGCTCTCGCCTCTAGCTCTGCTGCGCCCACCGCTCGAGAGGGTCCAGCAGCCGGCAAGTCGTCGGCCAAGGCGTCGGGCCGCCGCTCGTCGTCGTCGGCCGCGAAGGACCGCAAGAGCGGGCGAGGTAGCGGCCGCAAGAGCTCGCCATCAGCGGACGCTTCGTCCAACAACAACAATGGCAAGGGTCCGTTCGCGACGGACAAGGCGGATCCGGACGCGTACCTGACCGAGTCGCAGCTGCAGCAGCGCAGCACGGGCTTCTCGCTGCCGCCGCGCGTGTCGCCCAAGCGCGAGCGGGACAGCGGCATATGGGAGCAGATTGTCAAGTTCAGCTCGGTGGAGGAGCAGCGCGAGGCCGAGCAGCTGCGCCTCAAGCGCGAGAAGGAGCGCACCGAGCAGGCGGCCAAGCTGGCGGCGCAGCTCGAGCTCAAGCAGCAGAAATCGCAGCAGGAGCGGCAGCTGAGCGCCGAGTTCCACCGGCAGGCGGTGGAGCGGCTGCAGCAGCAGGACGAGAGCGAGCGCAGCAAAGAGCTCGAGCGACTGGAGCGCGCCAAGGCGCTCACAGAGATCCAGAAGCAACAGCGAGAGGCCAAGGCGCAGCAACTGGCGCGCGAGAAGGAGCTGCGGCGACTGCAGGAGGACAAGGCGGCCGCGCTGATCCGCAAGCAGCAGGAGGACGACGCCAACCGCGAGCGCGCGCGCAAGGAGGTCGAGAAGCGGCGCGTGGAGCTCGTACTGCGCGAGAACGAGCTGCAGCTGCAGCGCAAGCGCGAGGAGCGCGAGCGCGAGCACGCGCGTGACATGCAGCTCGCAGAGCAGTACGTGCAGATGGAGGCGGCCAAGGAGGCGGCGCGGCGTGCGCAGCTGGACGCGCTGGCGCAGAGCATCCAGAAGAAGATGAAGGTGTTCGACGACACGGCCAAGGCCGACATGGACGCGCGCGCCAAAGACGAGGAGCAGCGCGTTCTGCGGTACCAGCGCGAGTACGCGGTGCAGCAGGCGCAGAAGGAGAAGGAGAAGCGCGAGGCCGCCGAGGCGCGCTCGCTGACGCAGCAGCAGTTCCTGCGGACGCAGATGGCCGAGAAGCGCGCGCGCGAGGAGGAGCTGCGCCGCGACCTGGACAAGCAGGCCGAGCTGTGGAAGCAGGAGCGCGCCGAGGCCGAGCGGCGTGACAAGCTGGCGGCGCAGCAGCGCGCGGCGCGCAACCGGTCGCAGCAGGAGGTACTCAAGGAGCAGATGCGCGAGCGAGAGACCCGCAGCCTCGCCGCGGACCAGTCGGCGCTCGAGGTGCAGCTCAACGCCGGGCTGCTGGACAAGATCCAGCGCCAGTCGGGCGTCGTGAGCGACACGCAATCGCGGTCTAGAGAGGTGAGACGTCGGTCGATGGTGGTGGTGGCGATGATGATGGCTGACCGTTCTCTTGTGCCTTGGTCATCGCTTGACAGCTTCAGCAGCAGGAGGACGCGGCGCTGCAGCAGCGGAGAGGCGGCGCCAGGCTGTAGACAATTCACAGGCAGACCACGATCGTCAGCACTTACAATATGAACCGATGATTGTCTTCCTCCGCCTCCAGCCTCTTGCTGTATTTTTCTTCTCTTGTCATGTAGGGACCACGAGCAGCACACCAAAAAGCGCAGGCAGACGAGGGGCAGCCGCCGCCTCGCCGGCCGACTCTTGACTGTCCCGTCGACTCCAACGGACCACTCACCCGTTGGTCTGTCTATCCGCTCGCGGCCGCTGGAATCGCCTTAGTCCGCCCGTCGCCACCCCAGAGCCGCGCGGACTCACTTAGTCCGCGCGAGCTCCTCGACGAACCGCCCGAGGTCGGCCACGGCCTGCTTCCTACCCACGCTATTGTCGTTCTTGAGCTCCAGCCACTTGCCGCACGCGGGCGGCAGCACCGCGCCCTCCTTTACCAGGTGCCGCAGCAGCTTCTTGGCCTCGTCTACGCATCCCATACAACACAGCACATCGCCAGTTATACATCTCATGAACACAACACAATCAATGATGATAAACACTCACCCCTGTCCTTGCGGGTCTGGATGACAGCGGCCACGAGGCGCGTCTGGATGTCGGCGTTGCCGCAGAAGCCTGTGAGCAGCATGCAGCGCTCGCTCGACGGCAGCTCGCCCGACTTGCCCACCGACAGGATCAGTAGACACGCATGGGTCGCGAACACGCTATCCACGCGCAGCTCCTGCGGGATGTGCTTCTCAATCCACTGCACGACGTCGTTGAACTCCGCGTTGGACTCCAGCTGCGCCGCGAGCTCGAACGCGGGGTCCAGAGCCAGCGCCGCTCCCAGGTCGTGGTTGTCGCTCCACTTCTTTAGGTCCTTGGCAGTCCGCTGGTGCTCCGGCAGGACGCTAAACAGCGTGATGTACGTGTTGTGCAGTTCCTGCTTGGCCTTCTCGACGCTCTTCGCCGCCAGACGCTTGAGCGCACTGCCGGACATGGCAGCGAGGAAGCCACCGTCGACCAGCTCCTCCAGGATCTCGCTCTCCAACTGGTTCGAGCACCCGCTCAAGATCCAGTCCAGGGTCACGCCTGTGCGCGACGAGTCCGCCATGTACGTGACGCAAATGTCGGCCACGTGCTCGTGCAGCTTGGGCACGTCACACCAGAGGTCGCCCGAGATCTCGATCGTCTTCTCGAGTCCGTGACGGATGCCCTCGAAGGACAGTGACCGCTTCTCCATGCTCAGTTTTTCCAGCAACTCTACCATCTTCTCGCGCGTGGCGGCGTTGGCCTCGATTGCGGCCATCAGAACAGCCGCGGCAAAGGTGCGAGACACGTCGTCATGGTTGCTATAGGTCTTCAGCAGCTCCTGCAGACATGCATCTGCCTCAGCGATGTCGTCAATCGACACGTACTCCTCCGCGATCGACTTGGCCTTCTTCTCAATCTTTTCCTTGGCGTCGTCCGGGAGAGGAGGAGTGCTCGCGCGCTTAGCAGCCTCCTGCTCAGCCTTCTTCTTCGCGTTGGTAGCCACGTCAGGCGCCGGGCCGCGACGCGCACCCATCGCCGACGGACCCGACGACTGGGGGGCACCACGGCGAGCGGCGTTGCCGAACGAAGCTGGCCGACCCTGGGGTCCCGTCTTCACCGACTCGTCGCGCTGGAAGCCACGCGGCAGCGTCATGCGGTTGGAACCAGCGCTGCGGGTGTTCATCGAGTTCGACTGGTACACTGGCGCCATGGTCGAGCGCGAGAAGTTGCCGCCATCACGCGACGAGTTGGAGCGCCGCGAGTCCATCCCGCGGAAGCTGTCGTTCCGGCCGCCGCTGCTCGACGGGGCGCTGGCAGGGGGCGCACGCTGCTCGCGCTCCGCCTCCTTGCGGATCTCGTCCAGCGTCTTGGTCTTGAGCTCCTTCCGGCGCGGTTCCCACCGGTTCTGGCGCAGCTCAATCACGTCGCGGATCATGAAGTTCATTCGAGACGAAAGACGTTTGTCCTTGACGAGCTTCGTGCCGAGGTAGTGGAAGTACGACTGCATGGAGCCCTGCTGGCCGTGGCGGTCCAGGTCCTTGCCCATCGTCGTCAGCAGCTTGCACAGCGACTCAATGTTCTCTTCGTCAGGTGCCGTGCTTGGGTTAGACGGCGTGAGCTCACCCGCCTGGTTCACGAACACGCCCATCAGCTTCATGATGCACTCGTGCATGATACGCTCCTGGAGCATGCCCTTGCGGTACAGCTCGCCGATGAAGCGGATGTTGCCGAGCATGCGGCCCTTCATGATGATGCGCTTCTCCTCGTAGTCCGCCTCGTCCTGGGGGGTCATCTCGCCCTCCTCCTTGGCCTTCTTGAAATTCGCCTCCAGCTCCTCGTAGATGTTGTCTTTCTCGAACTCCTCCTGGCACGCGTTCAGCAAGATGCGTTTGAACGAGCACGCCTTGACGGCGTGCCGAGTGGCCACCTCCTCGGTCGGGAACGGTCCATTCAGCACCTGGTCGTCACCGAGGTCCTCCATGTGCTGGCCCGACCAGAAGTACTGGCTGGAGGCGCCGTTCTCGCCTTCCAGCGTCCACAGCTTCACGAACTTCTGATTCTGCACGCGCACTTCGGTCAGCTTCAGGTTCGACGGCGCGGGGCTCGGCTCAAAGTCGTCGTTGTCCGCGGCTCGCAGCGCCTCCGCCGACGAGTCGAACGGGCCGACAACCTCCGAGTCGGCGTCCGACATGGTCGTCCAGTAAAACATGCTGTCGTCGTCGTTCTTCACGATCTTGAGGAACGACCACGTGTGCCACTTCTGATCCAGATGCACGCACAGGTCGGCGTACATATCGCAGAAGTGCGGCTCGCCCAGCGCCTTGTCGAAGATGATACGGATGACGGACTGCAGCATCTCCAGGCTCTCCATGTGAATGTTCGTGAGCTGTTCCGCCAGGCGGTCGAACTTCTCGCGCGTCATCTTGTTCATGACACTCTGCACCTTCTTCTTAGCAGCTTCCAGACCCGAGGCCGCCTTAACGGGGATCCAGCGGTTCTCCGTCCGCGTCAGCGGCTTGACCGGTCCGTCGAAGAGCGGCGGGTCAGGCTGGCCACGACCACGGCCACCTCCACGTCCGCCGCGCTCACCACCGCGTCCGCGCTTCGGCAGCTCCTGCGAGCGCTGCCACTGACCGCCTCCGTTGCCCGTCGATGACCCGCGCGACGACTGGCGGCTGAGCTGTTTCTCGCCGCGTTCCCATCCGCCGCCACCGCGTCCGCCTCGGGATCCACTGCGCACAGGACCTTCGTTCACGACTTCCATCGACGGCCACTTGGAGTCCGGGCCCTGAACTGCAGCAGGCAGCTCGGTGTACTTCTCGCGCAAACTAATTAAGTTCGAAACAAGGAGAGTGATGCGCTCAGCAACAGTATTGTTACACCGCGTAAAAAGCGACGCAACACGCACCTCATCAGCAGCTCGAGAGTGTACGTCACCTTGCCGTCCGTCTTCTGGACGACAACAGCCACGTCCTTCGTCTTCTCCACCTTAGCCGGCATCACCTCCTCCTGCTTCTTCTCCACAGTCGTATTGGACTCGACACGCGTCGTCTCCACCGTGGTCGACTTGATCTCAACGGACGCCACCGTCTCCTGCGTAGGCTCGGGCGTCTTCTTCTTCGGGGAGATCGTCTTAGCCTGCTTGCTCGCGGTCGACACCTCAGCCTTCTTGTCAACCGACTTGATCGAGGCAGACGGCTTGGGGGATGATACAGCCTCAGGCTTCGCCGTCTTCTTGGGACTCTTGATCTGGGTCTTGGCGCTGTCAGCGGCTACAACCTTCTCCTTGGGAATAGTTTCGGTAGCCTTGGCGCCGTTGGTGGCGGGGGTAGGAGCAACAGAGGCAGGAGCCGGAGCCGGAGCCGGCGACGAGGTAGCGGCCGCCGGGGTCGCCTTCTTCGGGGACTTTGTCGGCGACTTGGCGGCACCGTTAGCCTGCTTGGCCTCGCGTGTAGGACTCGCAGGCGCTGACTTCTTGGGCGTGCTAGTCTCCGCCTTCTTCTCAATTGCAGGAGTGGGCGTGGGGACCTCAGCCTTGGGCTTGGCCTTGTCTGTTTCGCTGGCCGCAGAGTCCGCCGTCGCGGCGCTGGACGTGGACGATGACGTTGACGACGCGCCGCCCAGCTGAATGGGCTTCTTCGTCTTGGGATCGATGATCTCAAGGCGCTTCTTCTCACGCGGCGCCACGTGCGGCGCCGGCGCCGGCATGGGCATCGCGTAGGGCATGCCCATCGGCGGCGGCCCCATGTATGCCATCTGTGGTGGACCCATGTACGGCTGGTTCATCATGTACGGCGGCGGGATCTGCTGCATCTGCGGCGCATAGTAGGGCTGCGGCGGGCCGTGCGGGATGTACTGCTGCTGCGCGTGCATGGCGCCGCGCGGGGGTCCGCGCATGCGCTGGTGGTGGTGGGGACCGGGCGGCCCGCGCATCTGCTGCGGCATGCCGTTCATGTTGACGGGGGCGGGGCCGAGGCCCTGGCCGGGCGTGAACACCGGCCCGTTGTACCCACCGCGCACCGGCGGCTGAGATCAAAAAAAGGAAACAGATCGAGGACGCGTCAGTCGCATGCTTGAACAAGTTGCATTGAATGAGACAGCGTAGCGTACAGGGTGGCCGCCGAAGCCGCTGGGGCGGAAGACCGGCGCGTGGACATCCATCCCGTGCGGCGGACCAGCCATCTGCCGTTCAGCAATATCATACACACGCATTAGGTCGGTCGGTCTCATTGTCAGCATCCGTTGACAGCAGCAGCATGGCAGTCAACGGACCTGCGGCGAGTCGGGCGGGCCGTCTTGCGCGTGCGGGGGCGGCGCCTGGCCCTTGGGCCGGTACTCTGTTACGTCATAGATCGCGTAAGATACCGCTCCTCATTCCACCACCTAGCACCGTCATCAGACGCGTGCGGAGCGCTATAACGCCATGAATACGGACTGACCATGGTGGTGCGGGTTGCCGCGCGGCGGCTGCTGCGGCAGCGGGCTAGCGGCGCCGGGGAAACTGCGCGGCGGCGGCTGCTGGTGCGGGTTGTACGGCTGGTGCGGCTTCATCTCGCTCCCATGAACCGGCGCAGTCGAGCGGGCAGCGGCCGGGACGTTGATCGGCAGAGTCGATTCGGAAGCGCGTGGGTCGACGCCGAGAGCCGATCCTTCAGGCCTTCACGCGGCCTGCGAGCTTCCTGCCTTCCGCCCTTGCTTCACCCTTTCTCGGGCTTTTGCGGTTTCCCCCGTGGTTGGCTCTCCCCTTTCCGCGCGGGGGGAAAGGGACGGGGGAGGAATCTCCCAAAATAGTGTGGCGATTGAATGTTATGTTGGGGACATTGACTTGAGGTTTGTATGCATCCTAGAATAAGATACGAAAAGAACACTGAACTAGGACGCGGGCCGCTGCTGGAGAAAGGCGGCAGCGATGCGTGCGTTGCGGCGATCTTCCTCCGCTTCAGGGTCGGTACTATGGGAAGGACCACCGCCAGGAATGGGCATCTCCGCCAGCGAGAGCTGTGCGTGTATATGTGTATGTGTGTATGTGTGTGTGTGCGTGTGTGCATGTGTGTGTTAGAGTAGAGTACGCACAGCGTGAGTCTGGCGGTGAGTGAGTCATCGTAAGGAAACAAACGGATGGGCGGACGCACCTCTTCGAGCGGGACGACGACCGGCGCGAACTCGTCGAGTTCCCCGTCCGCGGCCCAGCCGAAGCGGCGCTGCAACAGGTTGCGCACGCGGGCGCCTTGGTGCCGGACCTGCGCGGCAGTAGCACAAGAGTCAGGGCGTCATCCTAGTCTATATGAGTTCCATGATCAAGGAGCGACCGGTTCGGGGACCGAGTCCTCGGCGGTGAGCTCGAGCAGGGAGGCCAGGCACGGCCGCAAGAAGTTGTCGGTCGTGAGCTCGTCCTCGAAGAAATCTGCCGGGATCTGTCAATGGAGCGGTCAGCAACCTGTGAGTGTGTGGACATGTCGGAGTGAGGAACAAGGACTATGCCATGCCGTACCTGCTCCATCTGCGCGCGGAACACCTTGAGGAACGCGACGATCAGCTCCGGCTGGGACTCCAGCGTGCGCTCACACGAGCACAGCAGCGCCACGAACTGCGCGGCGACACACCTCCGGTGAGTCTAGACCCCAGCTACACCACACCACATTCCAAGCGAATCGATACCTGCTTCCACTGCTCAAGCGCCGCCATCGACGACAGCTGCAGGAACAGGACGAACGCGAGCTGCAGTTCGCCCAGCAGCTCCCGCCACTCCCCGTCGAACTTGGTCGCGATCAGCTCCTCCAGCATCGCACTAGGTAGGTGGGAGGCACACGACGGGCTGTCAGCGTCAGCGCTAGAACCGCCAGCCCTCATGAGCCACAAACCTGCGGTCGAAGTGGTAGGCTGTCCGCTCCGGCCCTGACAAGTCTGCGCGCTTGCGTCGCAGGTCCGTGAACTTGGCGGTCCGCGGGAAGTCCGGGAAGAACGGGATGACCTCGCCGGCGGGCGCCGCGTCGGCGGACAGCGCGTCCGAGTCGCCGGGCAGGATGAGCGCGCCGAACTCAATGCCGCAGCGCTGCCCGTCGCCACATATTGTTAGTGCATGGCGAACCGCATCGAAGGGCAGACAGCGTTAACGTACGCGCAGGACGGACTCGGAGATGGCCGACGAGAGGCGATGCCAGAGCTTGGCGTGCTGCTTCGGGTACGCGCCGAGTCGGTCGTCCAGTTGGAACGACAGCACTGCGTCTACAGCATATTGGCAACCAGCATGCTATGAGCTTAACACGTAGATAGATACCAACACCAACAGCGATGCCAGTGATGAGCCATGTACGTTCGAGCGTCTCGAGGTTGAGGCCAGGGCGGGGCGGCGCGAGCTCCTCCTTGTCGGCGCTCCACTCGCGCACGATCACCTGCGCGTGGCGCTCCACGCGCACGAAGAAACCCTGGCGGATGCCGTGCTCCTGCTCCTTGGCGCGGAACACTACGAGGTGCACACCGAGCGGCAGGAACTTGACGCCCTGGAACTTTGGCCCCGTGCGGAACACCTCGTAGTCCACGCCGAGCTCGGTCATCTGCGGCACATCCAGGCACACGAGGAAGCCGCCAATGACGCCACCCGCTGCGGACGCGTCTATGCTGCTGGTCCCGCCATTATCAGCGCCAGTATGGGCGTCGGCTCCACGCAGGACGCGCGAAAAGAGCGACGCCGTGTCGGCCATGAGCTTCCGTGGTGCAAGTGATCCGACCAGTAATTTCGATGGTGAACTAAACGGGAGACGACACCAACGGCGAGGTTACATTTAGAGGTTACGCTACCTCACTAAAGTACGATTGAGCGCGTTTTCGCGTCGCTCACGGTACTCTACATTTACTCATGGGGTTACACGTTGAAGCGAGACGGGTTATGCCAGCGCCTGGAAGCCCGCCACTAGTACCATGAAGGCGCCCAAAGCGTCAAATGTCGACGGGAAGCGACTCATTGCGGCCGAATCGGCCGGTGGAACGGTGTCGGCAGACGTCGCAGAGGGAGCCGAAGGGCGTGGGCTGGTGGTGGGGCCAGCGTCCGGCCAGGTGACGTCGGCGTCGACGCTCCCGCTCGAGCTGCCGGCCGATCCCTCCGCAGGTTCGAGCCATGCCCAGTCGTCAACCGGCACATTTTGCGCTTCGGCACACTTCATGCCAGCTAGCTGCGCCTCGGTGAACGCGTCGGCCTCTCCAGGGTGTGTCACCATCGTCGTCACTTGCAGAGCGCTGCCTGGCGTCCACCGACAGCACGGATCGCCCAGTTCCTCGCCGTTGGTAGCGCCGTCGCCGTCCGAGTCCTGTTGGCACAGCGCGGTCGTCCACTGGTGGTTCTCGGCCTTGAAGGCCTGGCCGAACGCGTTCAGTGGACCACCCTCGACGCCGTTCGCATGCCCGATTGGGCCGTTGGCGTTTGGGATCAGCGACACAAACGTCTGTCGCGCGACCACGACATGCCAATGAATATACCAGCAGCATGCAGCCAGTAGCGCTGTTTGGAGAGTGTTCTTCATCTTGGCAAAGGCTTGCAGTCCACGCGTCGGGTGTCGGAAGAGGGAGGAGCTTGGTGCTGGAGCAGGAAACTTAGGAAGTGAACGAGTTGTCGATCGGCCGCGTGCCATGGAAGCAACGAGACATCACTCCAGTGAGGGCGACCAGGCCGAGTTGAAGCTCTCAGCTGATCCCATTTCGCTCGAGAGACCAGGGGCTTGACCCGTCTGTCTAGCTACTGCATCATCAATCTGTCAGTGCGGTCGTCTGTCAGTACGATACCAGTATCATATCGGTATCGACCAAACGTGGAACGTTTCGGCCTTGTTGTCTGTAGCGTCGTGGGCACACAAGTCGCGCGCGGTCTTCCAGCGCCAAGCACTCATCCTCGCGCCGATTGACGGGTTCTACCAGGGCGATAGCACGCAGTCGCAGCAGCCATGGCGTCGTGGGTACGTCGCTAGTCCCTCCCCAGCGCTCGAGTTCCGATGCTTCTAACGCACTGCGTCCTGTGGGCCATTTCCAGATCATGAAGAACGTCAAGGACGGGTCCCGCCGGTGCGTTAATACTTGCACTGCCGCTGTTGTACTGGGCGCTGCCTGACGCGTGATGTTGTGCGCGGGTGGCAGGATCAAGGACGAGCTCGCGCGGTCCATCGGCTTCGCGTCGGACGGCACACTCGACCCCGTGCTGGACTACCGCATGCAGCGGTGCGCTTTAACCGATGGAGAGAATCGATGCAGGACATCATCTGACGAGGGCTGGCATTAACATGCAGGTTCAATCGGTACAACGACAACCTGGAGAAGCTATCCAAGGCCGTGGATCACTACCTGGAGGCCACGCAGGCGTACTCGCACGCGTGCGTCAGCCTCACGCACGCCTTCTCCGAGTTCTTCGAGGGCCAGCTCGACGACTGCGCACCGGATGATGAAGACCACGCCCCGACCAAGTAGGTGGCGTTCACATTAGATGCAAGTGCACTAGCAATGGGTCTGACCTTGCGTGAAGGTCGCTAGCGCAGGGCGCGCTCCGAATGGAGGAGGTCTTCCAGTCGCTGCGCGAGAACGCGTTCGACACGGCGCGCGAGATGCAGCAGCAGGTCGTGGCGCGCTCGATCCAGCAGGTCAAACAGAAGAACGCAAACACGCAACGCCAGCTGCAGGCGCTCAAGCAGAAGGTAGGCTCCATCATCGCTCATGACAGCACTGGAGAAGCGCTCACGGCCCCCTCGTTGCCTGCTACTGCAGCTGATCGACTACGACTCGGTGCGCCGGTCAGCCGAGTCGCAGAAGAAGAACGCGTCAGAGTACGAGCGCGCGCAGCAGCGCGTGCAGGCGACTGAGGCGACGCTCGTGGCCATGACGAACGGCATCAACGCCGACCTGAACGCGCTCGAGGCGCGGCGCAGCGTCGACATGCGCAACGAGCTGCTCGCCGTCGTCGCCTCTCAAGTGAGTTGACTGCTCGCATGTCCTTCACTGGGTAAGATCATCTGACGGTTTGTGTTCCTTGTAGATGTACCTGCACTCGCGAGCGCAGGAACACCTCCAACAGTTACTGCCGGTGCTCCCGGGCATCGCCAAGCCGTTGATACTGCTCGCGGAGCACTCGCGCGCGCGACCGCGATCGAACCCTGCCAACACGGTAGTTATGGGCGTGCTCAACTACTCCGGGGAAGCCAGTCGCGGGCTCGTGGACGTACCAGTGGGCTGCGCGTCAACTCCCATGCCAGTGCCGATGGATGCGGCGAGCGTGCACCCGATCCCCATCAAGCAGCCGTTCGCGGTACGTCGGTTAGTCTTGTGCGGGTGGTCGTGTTGATGCTTTTGTTGCTAACGTTGCTGCTCGTATGATGCGAACAGGAGATGCACTTTGCGGAGAAGCTCGCCGTCGCCACGTACGGCCGCCACTAGCGCCGACAGAGGGCAGCAGGGCCGTTCACTGTTGGCACAGGAGCGTGAGCGATTGAATCTGATACAGCAGATATGAACAAACTCACCAAACGTACCTCCGATCGCCATGACTACTTGCTTTAATTCCTCGTCTTCCTATGGGCCTTTCAAAACGCAACATGGACGCACTTGATGTATGCGTCACGAACCTGAGTCCGTGTCTTCCTCCGCGTTAACGGATAACCTGTCAATGGGGCAGCACCGCCGGTACTGGAGCCACTGGGAGATGCACGCGCGATGGAAGATGTGGCCGCACGGAAGAGCTTCGAGCAGCATCGCGATCGAGTCACTGCTTTCTTCAACGTCTCGTGTCCTTTCGCCGCGTTCTTCCGCGCGTTCCTCCAGGCAAATGACGCAGATCGGCGCCTTCCTGTCGCCGTGGATCGCTGACGGCGCACTACATGCCGTCAATGACTCCCGCCTCTGTTCCTCATGCTCTATCAGGTACGCGCGCATGCTGTCGACGTTTCTGCCGGCCACCCGCAGTGTGGCGGCCATACTGGCGCACCGGCAACTCGGCGCCGTCTTCGAAGCTTGGTTGTGACGCAACGACGGCCTTGTGGACAGCGAGTGGCGGTCCAGCGCCTCGGCAACGAAGCGACCGATCTGTGAAGGCAAGTCGCACTTCCTAGGGCCATTGAAGGCGCTCGCCAGGCGCCGAGACGCGCCGCCGCCTGCTACGCCGCGCTGCTTCATCGTTCTCCTGATGAAGAAGCAGCAACGTCCAGTTCTGAAGAAAGCACAGCGCGGAGAAATAGTAGACTGAATATTCCTGAGTATTAGAGTCCCCACCCTATACAAATGACAGTATTCCTTCGACACGCTCGTATTTATAATTGTAGCAGTTTCTCTGAAATAGAAGGATGCGCCGAGGTCACTCAATCAAATCTGTGCCTTTGTTTTGGTGGTCTGCTCGTTTCCTTTTGATTGGCTGAAACTCCAACAGACACCTCATTTTCCACCAATTCAGAGCCTTCCTCAATTCCAAGCACCTTCCGGGTCATCTCTCCCCAAAACTCTTCTCAGACTCAAAATTGAGCACGTCACCCCTCCCTTTTGCCCGCAAATGCCGGTCAGCCTCTGGACGGGGGGCGTTCTGGGGGTGGGAAGCTACCGACCGACCGACTGCCGAGCAGAAAGCGCCCGAGGTCAGCACGATGAACGGAGCGATGATCGCGCGCAACGTCCGCCAGGCCGCCGCCCGGGGCGCGCGCTCCTTCGCTAGCCACGCCGGCGGCAAGCCCGCGCACGTGCACATGCCCGAGACGGCCATGCTCACCGCCAACGTACGAGCTTACTTGTTGCTCCCTTTGTGGTGATTGTGATGTGTTTTCTGACGTGTGATGGCCGCGCTTGGGACGTCCAGGGCACGCATAAGTTCGTGCGCAAGGGCTGGGAATACTCGACGTACATGGGCATCATCGGCGGCCCCATCGTGCTCTACCTGGGCCTGTCGAACGCGCCGGAGACGGACTCGGAGTTCTTCGCGCGGTGCGTTCAATCTGTAGGCGACAGCCTTCGCTCGACTCTGTGCTTACTGTTCTTCTCTGCACCCATCAGTGAGGAGGCGTTCGCCAAGCGCCGCGGCCACGAGCAGTTCGACGTCGTGCGCCGCCCCAGCGGCCCCATTTATTCGCGCTACGTGTACGAGCGGGTACGTCCGACGGTCTCTGTGCTCTCTGTTGCTTCATTTCCCTCGTCGCTAATGGATTCCCCACACGTACGCGCTGTGATCGGCACCACCAGGCGGAGATCGGCGAGCGCCCGACGCTGTCGTAGACCTGCTCATACGCGAACAGTGGAATGGGAGAAGAAGAGAGTCATCCAATGTGAAATGAGACTTCCCAGTCCGGAGTTCTAGCGCCGCCCTACTGCTATGGCTGAGCTCGTACTGGCGTGCCATTTCACAGCTAACCTTTGCTGCTAAGCGTCTAGCGCTCAATCTGCCCGCTGCCAGTCAATCACGGCGCCAATGCCGCCTCCACATCACCACTCAGCGAGAAGTTCGCGGATCTGGTCGCCCGTGCCGCAGCTCGTGACGGTGGCTTCTTTTGGCGCGTGCTGCTTGATGAGCCCCGCGAGCACTCCGCCGGTGCCGAGCTCAAGGAACTCGGTCACGCCTTGGCCCACGCAGAAGTCGATGCTCTGGCTCCACTTGACGGGACTCGTCACCTGCGCGCTCAGCACGTCGCGGATCTCCGCGGGCGACTTATCCACCGCTTGGGCCTCCACGTTCCAGACCACAGGCACTTGCGGCGAGCGGATGGCGCCAGCGTCCAGCAGCTCGTCCAGGCGAATGCGCAATGCCTCAGCAGCCGGCTCCATCAGCGAGCAGTGGAACGGCGCACTCACGTCCAGCATCACCGCTCGCCGCACCTTCTTGAGCGTCTTGGCCGTGCTGACCGCCTCCTCCACCGCTGCGCTGTCCCCGCTGACGACGATCTGCATGGCAGCTAGGACGTTAGACAACAGCCTAGAAGAACGAGGTGTCGGGTGTGACTCCTACCTGCTTGCTCGAGTTATAGTTGGCGACCTGGCACACGCGCTGGGTCTTGTCGGCGGCGATGCGACACACCTCCTCTGCATCGGCGGCGCTGACGGGCATGAGCGCGGCCATCGCGCCTTGGCCCGCGGGCACGGCCTCCTGCATTGCTGATCCGCGATGATGCTGTCGTAAGCATTAGCTATCGCGGTTAGCCTCTGCTTGGTTGCTCACGCTCATATGTATGGCAATGAACGTACGACTAGTGCTACAGCGTCGGCGAAGTCGATCGCGCCGGCGGCCACCAGCGCCGAGTACTCGCCCAGCGAGTGGCCGAGTACTAGTGGCACGGTCGGAGCCTTCACCTCCAGCCCGCGCTCGTGCTTGTCATCGATCCACACACCCGCAAAACAGTCAGCACGGCGCCTTCTAACGTTAGGACTACAGAGTGCCAGGTCACCTGCAGCACGCGCAGCACGGAGACCGAGTGCGCGAGCAGCGCCGGCTGCGCGACGGCCGTGAGAGCGAGCTTGTCACTCGGGCCCTCGAGCATGACGCGCCGCAGGTTGAGCTTGGCGGCCTCGCTGGCCTCGTCCAGCACGTCACCCACCACACGCGGCCACAGCGACATAAGGTCCGCGCCCATGCCCACGCGCTGGCTGCCCTGACCGGGGAACACGAGCGCCAGCCGCCGCTGCATCTTGCCGTCGGCTTGATACTTCGACGATCACTATCGAATGGGAAGGTGGCGACGTCAGGAACCGAACTTTACTCGCCAAGCGTACTTAACGTGACAGGGACGAAGGTGTCTAAATCAGTAGGTGACATAATTCAGAGTTGGGATCGACCCCGTTTATGCTTGTATCAGTACATTGAATGAAAAATACGATAGAACTGAATTAAGCATTCCGAGCTTTTTGTGCATGCAGGAGTACCCCATATCTCAGTACTTTCTTCTGGTTACAATCGTATCAGTGCTATTTTTGGTTACGATCGTATTTCAGTACGAGTTGAACATTGATATTCCTAACTTATAATCAGTACCTGCCTTGGCCAGTGTACCTGCAATAATCCATGTCGATGTCTGAATACCATTGGCCATTTTTCAGTCCAAAAAAGATCTTTGGCCATTATTTGAAGGATAGTTTTTTTTCCTGAACTCGAACCAGAATTTGGTCCCAGTACTAGAATTCAGTATGAGTCTTCAGAATATGGTAACTATCCAGATTCTATGGGACTGAATTCAGATTTGATGCTGGAAACTGGCTCACTGTCGTCGGACATGTACTTCCAATCCATGATAATTTATTGTTGCAGGTAAGGTGGTCTGCCTATAGCATCTGCCTGCAATAATTAATTTGGCCCGAAGGAAGCACATAGGGAACGCAAGGAGCGATTTTGTACTGGAATCTATCCGTAAGGTAGCTCATCGAGTTATGCAGGTTCGATAGAATATTTGTATGCAGAGGTTGAGAGGTGGGGATGGATCTGTAAATGCTTGCATTCGTTGCGGTTGGCTCCTGTGGTGGAACCCTCTCACTTACGTTGGTCTGCTTTGCACTCGGATACACACATGTATTGCTTGCCTCTAACTATCACCTCCATACACAAACATGAATAAGGCAAAGCGCGAAGCTCACTCGCCGATCAGTACACTCGCGTGGCGCTGGACGCATTGAGCTTCTTCTGCGTATGTCGGGTGGAGAAGTCAAGCATCGCGTTCTGGATCATCTGCACGAACGTACGCATGCCATTCACCAGCGTGCTGGACACGAAGCTGCGGAGCTGGTCGAGGTCGGCGCGAGAAATGCTCGCAGTCGCCTCGGGCTCCGTGTACACGCGGCAGCAGTAGCGCACGACCGACTTGTGAATAGGATCCTCGGGCGACGGCGAGATAACCATCCACGTGCGGTCGTGGAACTTGGTGCTGGACGTCGGGAGCAGCAGAAGCGTCGACTGTACGATCACCACGCGGTTGGGTTCGTCGTACTTGCGCACGTATTGCAAACCACTGAGCCGGAGCTTGCGATCACCGTCACGCAACGTCCACAGGAAGTTCTTTTCCGCCGAGTTCGTGTCGGCCCCCGGTTTCTGTTTACGAGGAACAATTAGAGGACTGCATTTCCCACAGCAGCGCAAAGCATCCACACGAAACGTACGATCTCATAGGTCTTGTCCGGGTACTTGCGCTTCGAGTTGACTTCATCCCAGACAAGCTTGCTTGCCTCTTCCACCGTACATGATATGGGTGTCGTCGTGCACAGGTCAATGAACGTGCTGATCCCAGGTTCGTACTTGGTCTCCGTCGAGCACGTGATAGCGACGACGTTTTCGTCTCTCGGACGGAAGACCGCCTCGGACTCTAGGTACAAGCTCCTCATCGAATGTTCGAGCTCCGAGATGACGTTCACGCCCACGTACGCAGACGACGGCGACTCGTACAACGCGGGCTGGTTGAACACGAGATCCCGCCCCTGTAGTTGTTCATAGAACGGATCACCACACAACCGGTTAATATCAGCTGAGCTGTATTGCAACGGCGTCACTGGGGACAGCGAGTGGAAGCTTACCGCGAACGTGGAGCGCTTCTGGAGGATCTGCTGGATCGTGTCGTTTAGCTTAGGCTGGTTTCCCCAGATGGTCTTGAGCCTCCAGTTAGTAAGCTCGGCACGCTGGCGCTCGCGGTACTGGATGGTCGCTAGGTCCATCCACACGGACGACGTCTTCTACTTCTTCACCAGCGGCCCTGCTGGTTGCGGACCGATGACAGCCACCTGACTATCTGCAGTCCCCTCGGTCTCATCCGCATCGATAGGCGGCCCAAGCCGCCGCGAGCGCCTCCGCTTGAGCTGCACGAGGTGCGCCTCCAGCTCTCCGACCTGCTCGCGGAGCGACTGGATCTCCTACTTCCGGCGCCGCTGCTCCCCGGCGCGGGTCCCCGCGTCGTTGTGAACTTATCGTCGTCGCTGCTGGCGCTGCTGACGGCCGCGGCCGGCGACTTCTTACCCGCCGAGTCGCTCAGCGAGTCGCCCAGCGAGTCGCTCGACAGGTCCGCGTCGTCACCGCAGCTCTCGATGAACTCGAGCGCCACCTCCAGCGTCAGTATCTCCTCGTCCACGGGCGTCACGAAGCTCATCGTATCCCTAGGGCGTGCTTTGGATGATGGCGGTCGGTTTGGAGGACGACATCGGGAAAACTTGATATTTTTTTTCTTCCTAATTGTAAAACGTACTAACAGTAAACGGAGTACAGCGGGTTTAAAACACAGCCAACCACCTCCAAGCGATGCCGTCGGTCAGGAGCACATGAGGCGAGAAGGAGAACGAGGAGCTGTAAAGTCTGTGGAGACCACTTCAGAATCAACTCATATGCTACCGTAGGACAACGACGACGGCGTGCTTCTTGCCATGCACGTTGCGGTGATGATGATGCTATTATTCAGACTACCAGTATTGTGTCGACCACCAAGAAGGCGAAGGTCATCATGGTCGGTCTCAAAGAGGTTGCTCTCCAGTCCGTACAGTGAAAGCGGGCAGCGGTACTGTATGGCCCGTCCCAACAACCGGAAAACAACGTTATCAGTATCGTCGATTGTCGGACGTCTATCGACACTCGTAGCGAATGCGAAGATGAACGGAATTAGGCCCCCTACCATTAAAGTCAAGTAAAACGCAGCGCCAAACACGGACAGCCCCAACGAGCCGTCTAGCCTCGCCAAACGCACCAGCGAGCGATAAAAGAACGATCAATGTAAGCAATGTTGAACCACCCACTCGACCGCTCCTCTCGTTACGGACGTTGAAACAGGAGACGCCAGAAAGAACGCCGTACTATGAACCGATAGACAATCAGTGTTCCCGCGTTGATTATCAGCGATTGCTTGTGCTGGGCGGGCACCTGAATTTTCTCGCAAGCCTTCCTGCTTACTGTACGTCTTGCTGTTGCAACGATTATGGTTGTCTTACAGTGAAAGATATATCCACACCATAAACAATCGTCTACTTTAGTGCACAGTAGAATAGCCAATGTGACGTGACCTTTCAACGCCCTTCTGTTGCGGAGATTATGGATGTCTAGCAGCGAAAGAAATGCTTGAATCGTAAACTAGCCGATAAAACCTAAATCTGTTACCAATCCGAGAGGACGGGGTGCCACGTTCCATGCACAGTGAGAACAGTTGGAGAAAAGGGCAGCGCTCGCTGTCTTCGCGAATGAAAAAGGAACTCGTTACAGACCTTGCCTTTGACTCACTCGTTTATCTGTAGCAGCACGATACATTATCTCAAGACCGCCGTCACTATCGGCATGTGTACAACAGTGGGCTTCACGCTCGCTCGCTCGCGTTTACCTCGCTGTTGTCTTGGCATCCGTCCTCTACTCATAATCGGACCAATTTCCGTCTGTATTTTGTGGCTAGGCACAGGCGAGTTCGTTTTCTGTCACAAACACGTCACCAAGAGGATGCAAATCGTGAGCCCGTACAGTAGCCGTGCGTTCAACGCAGCATCGACCATTCGGTGCACTTTGATCACGCACGTTAATTGTACTGCTTCAGAATTTGCCGTACAGCAGTGGGCAGAGTGTCACACGGATAGGAGGTCTCTTGTCCGTGTCCTCCACGCTCGGACAAGCGATCATCGCCAAAGCAGTCTCGCATTCCCAGAACTGCCTCCAACTCCACAAGCGGCACATTCAGAAAGTTAGAGCCCGTTCCCGACTCCGTGTTTGACCGAGACAGCTCGTGGCGCGCCGCATGACGCTCAACTTCATACGCACGCTGCTGTGGAAGAACTGGATGTTCAAGAAGCGGCACATCGTGGCGACCGTCTGCGAGGTCATCGTGCCCGTCGTGTTCATTATTGGGCTCGGCTTGCTCAAGTCCATCGTCAAGGATGTCGACGTTCTGGCGGGCTGGAGCGATACGACTAGCTCGACGGGCGACAAAGGAGTTGGCACGTCCTACAACTTGTACCAGCCAACAGGCGCCTCCAACGAGTAGCTGAGCAACGTCTTACTCCCGAAGTTCGCATTACATGAGACGTCGATGACGGGCTTGATTCTCGCACTCGGATTGCAGTTAATCAACGACGCCGTCACGCCGTCCGACTCTACGAGCTCTCGGACGCGGACTACGCCACCTGTACGACTGGAGTGATGGTGAGCAGCCTCATCGATGTCAACACCTCGTCCCAGTTCCACGTGCCGACCGAGTGTACCGACAAGATCGCGCCATACAAGATCGGCATCGTTCCTGACAACGACTTTACGCGCAACTACTTTGTGCAGGCAATGGACATGTGGTACCCGCGCATCGACTTGCTTAACTCATCCGACTCGCCTCAGATCCCGTCGTTCAGTGAGAGCATCGAGTTCTTTGGCAGCAATGACGAGCTGAGCGAGTACGTCAAGAGCGATGACTACGACAAGGGACTGGCGAATCCGCGCATCTACGGCGCGATCGTCTTTGACTCGTACCCCGAGAACGACGCCATCGGCACGTTCACGTCGATGGAGTACACGATCCGCCTCAACTCGACTGATGAAAATTCCACCAGTCGCGTCCCAAGTACTGGAGGAGATCCCAGCCCTGTGTATCCGCTCCAGAAGGGGATCACCACCGACTACTACTCCGCGTACGCCCTCATGGGCTTTATGACACTCGAGACCCTTGTCACGCGGTTTGCGGCGTGCATGCCCGAGTGGATGCGAGTTCGCATTCGACAACTGGTGTGTGTCAACAGACGCTTTCAACGGCACATGCGTCCGCGGATACCGGCGAGCGGTTGATGACTTCGCTGGAGAACGACGCGATGATCCAGCAGGTGCTCATCAGTATCGCAGTCTTGTCAACCAGCAACGCGACGGTTAGTTCGTTTTCGAACCTGGCCGGTCTCCTGTCGAACGAGACGAAGGAACTTTTGCTGACTCCGCTGCGGCAGACACCGCAACCGTACTTGGGCGCTGTGATCGCTCCGTTTCCCGTTGAGAGCTACGTCAACTCTCCGTTCTACAGCACGGTCGAGAATGTGTTTGCCTTGGTGTTTATCCTGTCATACCTGTTCAACGTGTCGAAGATCCTCGGCGCCTTCATCCAATAGAAGGAGACGCGCATGCGCGAGTTCATGAAGATCCTGGGCATCCAGGAGAAGGCGATCATAATCAGCTGGTACATCACGTACATCGTGATCTTGTTTATCGCTGCAGTGCTTCAGGCGCTTGCGGGCGTAGCGCGACTTTTCGCGAGCAGCTCTTCCACCGTGATCTTCCTGTTCTTCTTCCTGTTTGCGTTGAGCGTCTTGACGTTCTCGTTCCTGATCAGCACGCTGTTCAGCAAGACTCGTGTCGGGTCGTTCGTCGGCATGGTACTCCTATTCGTGATGTACTTCGTGCCGCTGGCGTACTTAACCACCTCTACTGAGGATGTCAAGACCATTGGCTGCATCCTGTCTCCAATGCCTCTCGCTTTCGGCGTCACGGTCATCGCGCACGCAGAGGCTACCGACACAGGGGTTTCCTTCGACAACATTGGAACGGTCAGCGGCAACTTCCGTCTCAGCACGTCGTTGCTGATGTTCGTGGTAGACACGGTGGTGTACACACTGCTTGGTCTCTACTTCGAAAAAGTGATGCCGAAGGAATATGGTACAACGCTCAAGTGGTACTTCCCGGTCTCGCCGTTGTATTGGCGCAGTCGCCGCGCTGGAGCTATCTCGATCAGTGAAGACCCACTGCTTCATGGCGTTGTGCTCAACGTGAATCCGACTTTCGAGCCTGTGAACGCGGAGCTTCGCAACCAGGAAAGCAGCGGAGAAGCCTTATTGGTACAGTAACTGAGAAAGGTGTTCAACGTGCCAGGGGGAAAGAAGGTCGCAGTCAATGGTGTCAACTTGACCATGTACAAGGACCAGATCACGTGTCTGCTTGGCCACAACGATGCTGGCAAGTCAACCCTGATTTCGGTGCTGACAGGCATGACGGCTCCTACGAGTGACAACGCGACGTATAACGGGCTGAAGCTCACGGATGACATGGATGAGATCCGTCAATCGCTTGGTATCTGCTTCCAGCATGACGTGCTGTTCTCGGATTTCACCGTGGAGGAGCATCTCATCCTCTTCGGCGGTACCAAGGGATACACAGATCCGTGAGGTGGATCTTACCGAGAAGCGTCACGTTATTTCAAGCGAACTCTCCGGTGGTATGAAGCGCAAGCTCTCAGTCGCAGTCTGTTTGCTCGGTGACTCGTCGTTGGTCTTCTTGGACGAGCCGACGTCGGGTATGGACCCTTACAGTCGCCGCAGCACGTGGGAGATCCTGCTGAACAACCGCAACGACCGCGTGATGGTGCTGACGACGCACTTTATGGACGAGGCCGGTGACCGCATTGCGGTCATGGCGGAGGGAGAAGTGGGTTGCTGTGGGTCGTCACTGTTCTTGAAGAACCGATTCGGTGCTGGGTACAACTTGACGCTGGTGAAGGACGACGCGAAGTGCGTGGATGCGGATGATGTCGCGTTTGTGGCTTCGCACATGCCTTCGGCTCAGGTTCTGAGCAACGTGGGCAGTGAGATTGCGTTCCAGCTGCCGGTCAACAGCTCGTCGCAGTTTGCAGCGATGCTTGCCAAGATGGACGCGAACCTGAAGGAGCTGGGCTTGCTGTCATACGGCGTGTCAGTAGCAACGCTGGAGGAAGTGTTCATCAAGGTAGCCGAGATGGACAACGAGAGTAACCAGCACACATTTATGAAGGAGGCGCGTCGTCAAGAAGACACCCCAGCCTCCAGTCCTGTCAGCGACGCCAACAGCGACGTGATGAGCCGGGCGCCGTCGTTCACGATCCACCTGAAGGCGCTGTTGCTGAAGCGATTTCGTTACACGAAGCGCGACAAGAAGATGTTGTTCTACAGCGTGGCGCTGCCGATCTTCTTGCTCATCGTTAGACTGGCTCTCATGAAAGGAACTGGCATTACCGACGATGATCCAACTTTGGCCTTGTCGACGTCGGACTACTCAGGAGATGCTACACCAACTCCGTTCTACTGCCAAGCTGACAGTGGAGCATGGTGTTCGACTGCCATGGACGCGTCACTCTTCTCTGGTGCTGATCTCCAAGAACTCCCGCTGGTACCCTACTCGTCAGGCTCCCCCACCGTGTTTGACGTGATGTACACTGACCCGACGATCAATACGACTGATGCTACTGGCTACGGGCTGGCCTTGGACGAGGAGGTGTGCAAGCGCGGGTTCGGTGTCAATCTGAAGGTGAACGACTACCCGCTGCCGCTGACTGCCTCCTCGAAGGCAATCTTCACCTCGCTCTTGGCATTAGCCTCGAGTGAACTGATTTGCATCGCCTTCGCGTTCTTTCCGGCGTCGATTGTCGTCTTCATTGTCAAAGAGAAACAGTCGGGGCACAACTCGAAACATCAGCAGCTCGTCTCTGGGGTATCCATCGGAACGTTTTGACTGTCCAACTACCTCTGGGACCTCTTGGTGTACGTGATCCCGTTCGTGGCGGCTCTCGTGCTCATCCAGACGTTTGACATTGCAGCAATGACGGGCTCCTCGGACTACACGAACTGCACGTCCGCGACGTTTCCGGCGGTCATCATGCTCTTCATCTTGTTCGGCCTCGTGATCTGCCCGTTCACGTACTGCCTGTCGTACCTGTTCAAGGAGCACGCGGCGTCGCAGACGTACACGGTCATGGTCAACTTCGTCCTCGGCATGGCGCTCACGATCGTCTCGCTCATCCTGGATATCACCAGCGACACGAGCTCCGACGTCAACTCGGTGCTGAAGTTCATCTGGTGTCTGTCGTCGCTGTTCAACCTCGGAAACGGCTTGCTCTCTCTTGTTCTGAACGAGTATAGCGCCGCCCAGGACAGTGATGACGATACGTCGAGTTCCTTCAGCACTGACATCATGGGCTTCGAGCTTCTCTACCTGGCGCTGTCGGCGATCGGCTACTTCTCACTCGCTGTCGGCATCGACTACGCGATGGCTTTCTCGAAGGTCAAGAAATCCATGACTCACGACGACGGAGACGACACGGAGCATGTTGAGCTCGACGAAGACGTTGTGAACGAAGCCAACCGTGTCGCTCGCGGAGAAGCTGACGGTGAGACGGTCAAGCTCGTCAACATCCGTAAGGTGTACCCCGGAGACAAGGTGGCTGTCCGTGGTCTCTCCTTCGACCTCAAGTGTGGCGAGTGCTTTGGCTTCCTCGGTATCAACGGTGCTGGCAAGACCACGACGACGAAGATGCTGACTGGCGACGCCGTGCCTACAAGCGGGAGCGCAGCGTTGTCTGGCTACGACATCTTGACCCAGCAGGTCGAAGTGCGCCGTCAGATCGGCTGCAGCCCGCAATTCGATGCGCTCTATGATCTTCTGACGGTGCGCGAGCACTTGGAGTTGTTCGCGGTGATCAAGGGCGTGGCTAGCTCCGAACTCAAGAACGTCGTGGACAACAAGATTGATCAGCTCAACCTTGCTGCCTTCGAGAACAAGCTTACGGGAAGCCTGAGCGGCGGCAACAAGCGCAAGTTCTCGGTTGCCATCGTCACGATTGGTAGCCCTCGCATCATCTTCCTCGATGAACCATCGACCGGCATGGACCCAGTGTCTCGTCGCTTCATGTGGGATGTCATCGCGGGCATCTCGACGCGCGGCAAGTCGTCGACGATCGTGCTGACGACGCACAGCATGGAGGAGGCGGAGGCGCTGTGCTCGCGTGTGGGCATTATGGTGGGCGGTCGCCTGCGGTGCCTCGGCAGCATCCAGCACCTCAAGTCGCGCTTCGGCGACGGCCTCGTGTTCGATGTGAAGCTCAATATGCCCAATCCCGAAGAACTTGAGTACCTCATTCAGGAGGTCTTCAGTGGGCTCGAAGGGTTCGTGACGATGGAGGATCTCGCTGACAAGTACCACACCTTCGGCAATAGCCAGCTCGCTGAGCGAGTAGTGGCGTCGCACCCGACCGGATACAGCTTGGCGGCGGCGTTTAACCACTCGCTCCAGATCACGTGCTCGTTGGGGTGAAAATTGGAAAGTGACCATTGACCCGACAATGTTCTTGTCCTAGTCTTAGCTACAGTTCACTACTAATGCCCTACCAGTTTCTAGAACACTATAGTACCTGTAGGAGACTTGTGCACTTCAACTCAATCCAGAACCTTCGACGACCATCATTCCCGCAGCAAGTTGCCTTTGTATGTGCAGCACGCCACACGTCTAGCAGTAGTACAGTGAGTGACCAGATGAGTGCAGATGATCAGTTCTATGCACTGCCTTCATGGCGATCGAGCACGATGGCTTTATCCGGGCGGAGGCTTTCTACTCGTGGTGTGTGGAGGAGGCTCGTTTCGACGCGCTGAACGCCTTCCTTGTCAACGCCTTCGGACACGGCGGCGCGACGGTCATGGAGCGTCAGAACGACTTCTGTCGGTTTAAGGTGCGTGACCCGAGCGAGAGTCTCGAGCTGTCCAAGGTGTTCGCGCTGATCGAAGAGTCCAAGTCGACGCTCGAGATTTGCGAGTACAGCGTCTCGCAGACAACGCTGGAGCAGATCTTCAACTCGTTCGCGAGCCAGCAGGCGGAGGAGCAGGGTGTCGCGCGCGGCGTCTTCAACGGCGACCAGGCTTGACGGTCAGCCTGAGCGTCTGTGTCGTCCGCGGCGTTCTCGATACAATCAGCACGATGTGCTATACATTTCGAGTGCGTTTAACATGGCATGTATGACCGAACACATTCACTTTTACTTTCGCAGCCCAAAAAGCTCGTTCGCATACGTGGACGCTTGTCCATCTGGTGTCTCTGTTGTCCGCATTTTACACTTTGCGTGCCTTGTCTATGAAGACTCTGACTGTGAATTGTGGTAGCAGGATGAACGCTTGCTCACGCATGTAGACGCTTTATAAAACAATTCACTGCTGTCCAATATCTATTGCACCAAGAACACCATGAGGAATGACGAACACGACGCTATCCCAAGAAGCGAGATTCCAGTACTCGACCATTAGACCTGCATACTGCTTTTCAAGAAAGTAAACACGAAGGCATCGAACGCTTCGCTCTCTACCGTAGTTGCGAGCTAATCACGCCATGCTGCTCCACGCCGTCGTGTCGGTGCGCTTCGTTATGCTCGTTGAGAATCGTGCGGGGCGCGACCCTGTGGTTTTGAGTTTTCTGGGTCCGCGTCGCCTTTATCGTCGGAGGTAGGACAGTAGACGAAGTCGCATGACACGCAGCGCCCAGTCGGGAAAGGGTGGCATAGCGACGCGCGTCATCGAGCGAAGAGGCTGGAGCGCCGAATGCGAGTCGCCGCTCCTTATGTACCGTGCCAGTCCGCTAACGGTCGGGCCTAGCACATCAATGATGCAGTTGGAGTGTTGTGGGCGCTATGCTTCCTCCGATAACGGGTTCGGTAAGAAGAGCATTCCCTTCCCTGGAGCAGGGGCTCGGCACAGGACGCTCTAAGCTTGGCGCCCGTGCAGATGTCCTCCATAATCGGTCTCACCAACCTCGCACGCCTGTGGTATCCGTGTTAACGGATGTCTTCTGTGCGCTCTTGATTGACATCTACACCGTGCGAGGCTCGACGCGAGATGAAACAATTGTGCTATCCGTAGGCGCGTTCTATCCATTTACCTCGTGCGCAGACTTTTCTCGCCTCGTATTGTTCTCGACTGTGTGAACAACAATCAATCGAGAAAAAAAAAGAAAAAAGAAAGAACAAGCGCGGCGCAGTTGTGCGCGCAACAGTTCCCATGACTGAGGGCGCGTTCACCGGTATGTTAGACGGTGTAGAGTTCGCTCACTTCTTGCTTGCCCGTGTTGGTCATGCCGTCATGTTGTGTTCGCTGCATAGTAAGGCGCTTATGAGTCGTCAGTGTGGGGAACAAACGAACGTTTACAGTGTGCTGCGGTGGCGAACCGCCTTGAGCGCGTACGACGCTATGAACTGATATGATGCCCGATTCGCGCGGATGTGCCAGGATTTCGCTGCACTACAAGTTTACTTGCTGAAGCATAATCGCCACATGGAAAACTTTTATAATTCAATTTTACTGTAAATTTGGTAGCATCATTTTTTATCATATGTTTGGGAAATTAATTATTAAACTATTTTTTTATGTCATAAATGACTATAATGTAATATACTTTTTACAGGTATATCCGTCAATCAGGGCAGAAATCATTGCATCAAGCGGCTACCTCCCGGCTGCAGTGCTTTTGATCATCAAGCTATAATCAAAGGATCAATTTTGTGCAAACCGTCGAACTGTCCTTCACAGGAGCATTTAGCTCATACTTATCATTAATGTGTTGTATCTCGAAGCTCACTCGTTCCAAATAGATACAGCACGCTGTTCTATTGGCTCATCTGGGCAGCATTAAACGTACATTTGCACTTGCGAAGTCAAGGTGACCCAACTGTTTTGTGATGTTGGTGCTATTACTCTAATATATCTGGGCTCACTATCTGCTGCTGTCGCCTCGCGTGATCACACTGCCAGTTTTCATCTCGCACTCAAGAGCCAACTCGACGGCATCTTCCCGCAGGATATTCCCCTCGTCCTCATGTCGACTAAGCACGCCTCGTGCCGTCGACTCCCAGCGGTGATCGCTGCCCTCGCCATGCTCGCTAGCCCAACAGCTCTGGTTGACGCGCAGGTCCGAGAAGGAGACGAGGTGTGTGAGATGCACGGCGACTCGAGCGGCTGCCCGTTCGAGGACCTGACGCCCTCGGCGCTCGACGGCAGTACGCTCATCTACCCTGGAGGCGACACGCGCTGTGCCTTCGACGACTTCACGAACGCGTCCGTGGGCTTCGACACCAACTCGACGTACTTCTTCCAGATGTTCCCCAACACGGACGGCGACCGCAGCAAGCTCGTCCTGTTCTTCGAGGGCGGCGGCGCGTGCCTCGACGACATCACGTGCAGCTTCGCGCTTCAGTGCATGGCGGAGACCTTCACGCCAAATGCGCTGACCATGAGCGAGGGTATCGCCAACCGCTCGGACCCGAACAACATGTTCAACGACTGGAACCTTGTGCATCTCCCGTACTGCACGGGCGACCTGCACGTCGGCAACCACACGGCGCAGCTCGCCGACAGCCCACTGCTCGCCGCCTTCAACGCCCCGCAGTGCCTGGGGCACAGCATGACCATCCATCAAGTCGGGTACACCAACACGATGGCCGTGCTCGATTGGGCGTACGCCAACTTTCCCAACCCAAGCGAGCTCGTGCTCAGCGGAGACAGCGCCGGGGCAATCTCCGCGCAGGTCCTGAGCAAGCTCGTGGCCGACAAGTGGCAGGTCGAGGCCAAGAACATCAAGTACTCCGTGCTGGCGGACAGCTACGTTGGCGTGCTGCCTGCGTCGAATTCGGCTGGCCGGATCATCGACTACTACGATGGCTGTGATCTGGACTTGGGTCTGTCGCCGAACCTCGCGGACGCGTGCCGCAGCGGGAACATGTCGTTGGAAGCGCTAGTGGAGTTCATGCTCGAGAGCCTGCCGACCGCTGACTGGCTGTTCATGGACAGCAAGGGCGACTACTGGCAGCGCTACTACTACGCGCTGGCGGAGGAAGGCATCCAGGGCTACCCGTTCAACAACCTCATGAGCGAGGATGACTTCTACGTGGTACGTGCTGACGTTCATCACCTTGATAGTTGTCTTGTGTCTTGCTGATGGGATCGACTAATGCCTGCAAACAGCAAATGAAGGCCATCCTGGATGCGTACAAGGCTGCGAGCAACAAGGTCTCGACCTTCTACGCCGCGGGCGACCAGCACGTGTTCCTCAAAACCAACGACTTCTACCACAACGCCACCAACGTCTCGACGGGCGAGTACCTTGGCTCGGTCATCAACCGCTGGCTCGAGGCGGACGAGTCGATCGACGGCACCTCCGCCGACTCCAAGGCGGCAAGCGTCGAAGGTGAAGCGGACTCGAGCGCCCCGGTGGCGTGTGGGCACTAACCAGTGGCTGCACTCACTGCACATGAAGCAGTCGATGACATATCCATCAAACACAGAGAAGGAGACGCGTAGGAGCTCATCTAAAAAGAACAAACACGTTAGCTTCTTCTCTCCTTTAACGCGCGCCAGCCCGAGAGTTACGCGTCGTCGTCGACCGCGTCGTCGCCGCCCGTCTTCTGCTTTTTGGACTTCTTGTGCTTCTTCTTGTGCTTCTTGGACTTTTCCTCCTTGTCCTCCTGCTCCGAGTCGGCGCCGCTCAGACTCTCGTCGCTGTAGTCACCCTCCGAGTCCTCCGACTCGTCTCCAGGGCCGAAGTCCGAGTCCTCCTCTTCCTCGTCGTCGTCCTCGATCTCGCCCTCCTCCGGGCCGAGCTCGTCCATGTATTCGTTTAGACCACGCTTCTTGCTGCCGCTGCCGCCCGCGCCGGCAGCCGCGCCGTCGGCGTGCGACTCCTTCAGGTTGCGGATGCGCAGCTTCTTGGACGTGAGGAACTGGCTCAGCTCGGGGAACTCGCGGCGGTCGATCGCCGAGAAGATGAACTCGCGCGCGGGCTCGCCGCCCACCGACTTGCAGCTGACCAGCAAATCGAAGTTGCGGCTGGCGGACGAGCCGCTCTGCCCGGCGTACCGTTGGAACTCGATGAACTCGATCTCCTCATAGCGGATGAAGGTCGTGGGCTTATGGATGAACATGAACGACTTCTCGAGCGGGAAGAGCACGCCCGACTGCGCCTTGACGGCGCACTTGACGGCGCGGTCGCCGCTGTGCGTCTTGAATTTGCCCGACGTGTACACCTTCTTGCCGATGATGAACTTGAACAGCGTGGCGACGATCTGCGGCAGCGCGCCCGACATGCGCTCGTGGATGTTGCCGTTGTACTTCTTGATCTCGTCGGGCGACAGGTTCACGTCGATGTGCACATCTTCCTTGCTCAGCTGCAGCACCAGGTGTGGGTAGCCTTGCTTGCCCTGGCGAATGGGCTCCTCGAGCGAGATAACAAAGGCCGTGTTGATGCCGTTGGGCAGCTCCAGCAGGAAACACCGGTTGATGTTCGAGTACATAATCTTGTAGTCGAACGTCTTGCCGTGCATGCGCAGGAAGGAGCCGTAGATTTCGACGCCGTAGCGGCCGCGCGGCGTGAGGAACGTGCCGATGGTCTCGTCCAGGTCCACGATGCTCTTGCCCGTGACGGCGCGGATGTTGGCGCGCTGCAGGACCTCGTCGCGGAACTTCTCGGCCGTGACCGTCTCGTCGTCCTCCTCGTCGCCCTGGCCGGAGGGCGGCGGCAGATAGAGCCGCATCTCGACCAGCGTCTCCTCGTCGCCGGCGACCGTGTCGTCCTCGTGGAACTGCAGCTCGACCTCGTTCTTGCCGGGCAGCGCGCACTGCGAGACCTGCTCAAGCGGGATCTCCAGCACGCTGGCGCTGCCATTGGCGTCGCGGAAGTTGAGGTTGGGCCCCTCGAAGCGCATCTCGCCCCAGTTGCCGCCGGCGCTGGCCACCTTCTCGAGCTCCAGCGCGCGGTCGAAGTGCGCCTCCACGTGCTCGCGCAGCGTGTCGATGTCCTTGCGCTTGAAGCCCGTGAAGCGCACATACTTGCCGCCCTTCTGGTACACCTTGACGTGGTGGTTTTTGTCGCCCACGGGCGTCCACAGCATCGTCACGATGTCGTCCTTGAGCAGCTTCTTCTGCGCCTCCGTCGAGCGCGAGCGCCATAACAGCCCGGAGGCCGATAGCACCAGCACACCGTCGCTATGGCCCCAGAACACGTTGTTCAGCGTCGCGTCCGCCATCTTCCCGTCCTGCGCAGCGCCCTGAGGTCCCGAGAAAGAATAGGCCGTCGGTTGTGGGCGGCGCTTGATCTCCCGCCAAAAGACCCAAGAGCGCCCTCGCCACTTCCCGCCAACGGGACCCCGCGTAACCTATTTTAGGATGTACAACTCTATATTAGGTATTATTTGAAAAAAGGTGTACCACATTAATGAGTAATCGAGGGGGTAATATCGGTTGTAACGGTATTGGACCGGTATGGGGTGATATTTAACAGGTCTAGTCCGTCGTAACAGTTGAACATGGCAAAGTTCAAGCGATGATGGGGCAGGATTGAGCAGGAGTGCGCCTCCTGCCTTGGTATTGGAAGAAACAGGGATGCGGGAAACAAGCAGTCCGAGGTCTGCAGGAGCACACCTCCAGTTATTACCGCACGCTGACCTGGAAAGAGTGAGTCGGGTCGACTTATGGGCAAGTCTATCCGAGGCGATCACCGATTTCGATGGGGTCGCTGCGCTTCGTGTGATTTTGTGTGACGTCACCAGCCATGCCAACGGTGAAACCCGCGGCATAAAACCGGGCGGCGCGTCGACTGTGACGCGGAGGAAGGCAGAGGGCGGCCCGGTTTGCTGCAGTGGCTAGCGCTACCGACCGATGATGACCACCTGCTGATGCTTCGGCTATACATCTTGGATAAAGTAGGACGGTATGGCAAATTTGCAAGCAAAAGTCGGTAGCGATAGTCAAGGAATCCACATTCTTGTTGCATCACTCAACACTAATTCAACACCAAAACTCAACGATACTTATGTCAACTTAGCGATATTGAAGCCAACAGCACCAAAAGGGTCGCCACCTCCCGAAAATGCGGCGCTCTCGGTCGCCGCTGTAGTTCGTCGCCTCCGTTTGGCAAGCTCCTCACTCGATGCTGCCTTACGGGTGCTGTAAGCGCATGCACCATCGTAATACACAGTGTGTGAACAGTGCGATCGGCCTTGGCTCAGCGACCCGGACGCGTCAACCTTGAAGTGCAAGAATGAAGTGTGAGACTTCAAGCTGCCGGGAGGAGCGGTGTGGCCCACCGCACCTCCATATCAACAACACTTATTTGAGTAAAGTATAAATCTGCACTAGCGCGCATCGCTCCTCCCTTCGTCGGTGACACGTTGAGCACACGGCGCAGCTGATGATGGAGGCGCTCCAACGGTCATCACCCTACAGAGTATTATAGAAGGCATGTGCATGCATCTCGGTCGGTGCGTCAGCCTTCCTCACTCTTCAATTTGCGCCGAGCCTGACAACCGCCTGGAGAATCGGCTGTGCAGCACGCACTCCGTCCACAACCCTCAGAATGGCTCGGCTCCTGATTCACAGTCTCGTGTGGCTGGCTGTGTCGGCCGCGCTCGTGCACGCGCAGAACCGCGAGGGGGACACGGTGTGTGAGATGCACGGCGACTCGAGCGGCTGCCCGTTCGAGGACCTGACGCCCTCGGCGCTCGACGGCAGCACGCTCATCTACCCTGGAGGCGACACGCGCTGCGCCTTCGACGACTTCACGAACGCGTCCGTGAGCTACGCAACCAACTCGACGTACTTCTTCCAGGTGTTCCCCAACACGGACGGCGACCGCAGCAAGCTGTTCCTGTACTTCCAGGGCGGCGGCGCGTGCCTCGACGACATCACGTGCAGCTTCGCGCTTCAGTGCATCGTGCAGACCTTCACGCCCAACGCGACGGCGTTCAGCACGGGCATCGCCAACCGCACGGACCCGAACAACATGTTCAACGACTGGAACCTTGTGCACATCCCGTACTGCACGGGCGACCTGCACGTCGGCAACCATACGGAGCAGATCGCCGACGACTCGCTGCTGTCGCTGCTGGACGCCCCGGACTGCATGGGCCACAACATGACCATCCACCAGGTCGGGTATACCAACACGATGGCCGTGCTGGACTGGACGCACGCTAACTTCCCCAGCCCGGGCCACATCGTGATCGGCGGGTCCAGCGCCGGCTCGCTGGCCGCGCAGCTCCTCAGCAGCCTGGTGGCCGAGAAGTGGAAGACCGAGGCGAACGGGATCCCGTACTCGGTGCTAGCCGACAGCTACGTGAGTGTGCTGCCCGAGTCGCACCCTGCCGGCGCGACCATCCAGTACTATGAAAGCTGCGACGTGGACCTGAACTTCCCGCCGACCATTCTAGACGAGTGCGACAGCGGGAACCTGACGACCGTGCAGATGATGACGGCCCTGATCGACGAGATCCCGACGGCCGAGTGGTTGTTCGTGGACAGCGAGGGCGACTACACGCAGCGCTACTACTACGCGCTCCTCGACCAGGGCATCCTGGCCTACCCGTTCGACAACGACCTCATGAGCGAGGCCGACTTCTACTCGGTACGTACGGTATACGCATTGCCACTACAGACTCGAACGGATTCTCACTTTCGTTGTTGTGCTGCCACGAACGCATCAGAACATGACGGCCATCCTGGACGCGTACAAGGCCGCGAGCGACAAGGTCTCGACGTTCTACGCCACGGGCGACCAGCACGTCTTCCTGACCGTCAAGGACTTCTACCACAACGCCACGAACGACACGACGGGCGAATACCTGGGCTCGGTCATCAGTCGCTGGCTGGAGGCTAACAGCTCCATCGACGGCACCTCGGCCCCCTCGTCCTCCGCCGCCGGGAGCGTCGGCAGCGGCTCCACCGACACTGGCGCGGCCCCCGCCCGGTCAGTTGGCGGGTCGATTGCTACTCTCGTGGCTCTGGCCATGGCTGCCGCTCTCCTTATCGTCTAGAGCAAGCGACGCATGACCAAGCGACTCCATCGCCATGCATGTCAAAGATCGTGACCCTTGCTAAGTCAACAGTGTTGGAATGGTACGTACAATGACTTTTGGGGTTTACGAAACGTTAGCGGATGGATGATGCACCGAGTCGGAGGGATAGGGCTGAGTATGTGACGTCGCCTGTGTGTAATTTGTCACTGCCTAGCGCGCTCATCCTCATCTATGCATACAAAAACCAAGTCATTCGAGCCGAACGCTCTGGATTTCTGGCTTGGATCGGAGCTCTTCAGTCCACTTGAGTCGTACAGTGACCCTCGAAAGTGTGCACTTGGTCTCACTTCATGCACCAGAGACACTCGCACCCGCGATGACCTCATTCTGCGCGTGTGGATTACGGTACGTCCTCGTCACGCTGGACCCACTCAATGTGGCCTCAAATCATTCCTGCTCCGGTCGTTGCCCTGTTGCTGCGCCCGGGGCTTCTTTCTCACGCCGGCGGCGTGCAAATACAGTCCACGAGGCCGCCCGTGCCGAGCTACTGTTGGCTCCGTGCAGACGCCTTCCCTCTCTCCGATCTCTTGAGCCGCTGACTGGCCTGGCTCCCCCGAGACTCCGCTCTGCTCTCCACTTCTCAAACTGCGCACCCGACGAGCAGCCTCCCGCCCTTCTCCCACTCCGCTCCAAACCGCAGTACACAAGATGTTCAAGCTGACGAGTGTGCTGGCTCTGACGGCGCTGCTCGCCAAGGCCGATTTCGCGCTGGCCCAAGCACGCACGGGCGATGAGACGTGTATCGTGAGCGACTCCAACTCGTGCGCCGTGGAGGACCTGACGACATCCGCGCTGGACAGCAGCACGCTCATCTACCCGGGCGGCGAGACGCGCTGCGCGTTCGACGACTTCACCAACTCGTCGGTGGACTTCACGACCAATGCGACGTACTTCTTCCAGGTCTTCCCGGCGCCCGAGCTCGAGAAGAAGAAGCTGTTCCTGTACTTCCAGGGCGGCGGCGCCTGCATCGACGACACTACGTGCGACTTCGGCCTCCAGTGCATCGTCGAGACGTTCAACCCGAACGCCGTGCCTCTGAGCACGGGCATCCTGAACCGTTCGGACTCGGGCAACATGTTCAACGACTGGAACATCGTACACGCGCCGTACTGCACGGGCGACCTGCACGTGGGCAACAAGACGGACGTGATCGTGGAGAACCCGCTGTACTCGCTGCTCGACAAGCCCGAGTGCCTCGGCCACAACATGACGCTGCACCAGGTCGGCTACATCAACACCATGGCCGTGCTCGACTGGGCGTACCAGAACTACCCCGAGCCGGAGCAGATCGTGATCGGCGGCTCCAGTGCCGGCGCGCTCGGTGCGCAGATGCTGAGCCTGCTGGTCGCCAACAAGTGGCAGGTGGAGGAGAAGAACATCCGCTACGGCGTGCTCGCGGACAGCTACGTGGGCGTGCTGCCGAAGGACTACTCGGCCGGCGAGCTCATCCAGTACTACGGCACGTGCGACGTGGACCTCGACGTCTCGTCGTCAGTGGACGCCGCGTGCGACTCAGGCAACCTGACGGTCGCGGAGCTCATGTCGTCCATGATCGAGGAGGTCCCGACAGCCGAGTGGCTCTTCATTGACAGCAAAGCCGACCACACGCAGCGCTACTTCTACGCGCTCGTGGACGAGGGCATCCTGGGCTACCCGTTCACCAACCTGATCAGCGGCGACGTCTTCTTCGGGGTACGTCGCACTTGCTCTTGACTTTGCTTCATTTAGTTCACCATGCTGACCATTGCTGCGATCCCCCTCAACAGAACATGTCGTCCATCCTGGACGCGTACAAGGCCGTGAGCGACAAGATCTCGACCTTCTTCGTTGAGGGCGAGCAGCACGTGTTCCTGACGGTCGCCGACTTCTACCACAACGCCACGAGCACGACGGGCGCGGTGCTGGGCGACTACATCAACGAGTGGCTCGTCGCTAACAAGTCGCTCGACTCGAGCTCGACCAGTGGCAGCGCCGCCGCGGACGCCGGCAGCGTGACGGGCTCGGGCAGCAGCACTGCGTCGACCCTGTCCGTGGCGGTAGGCTCGCTGGTGCTGGCCGTCGTCGCCGCCCTCGCGCTCTAGAGTAATATATGAAGCGTGAGACGTAGTGGCGGTCGCTTCTGTCGGGGATAACGCCTCGCGGAGGCGACAAGCTCGCCAAGAACGGATAGAGTCGAAAGAGATACGAAGCAGTACACTCTCTTTCAACTTCCCATTGTAACATGGAGTCTTGTTGTTGTGGCCCGCATTGGGCGTCTCAATTGGGCCAACGAACGGTGGATCGACCACAGAGACGGCGTTGATGCGAACAACACCATAAGCACTGATCTGGTCTCGCCGCCACCTCACGTTCGCTCACAAAACTGAATCACTGACATCTTCAGCAGTTGGACCCAAGCAGAACTGCGCAAACGCAGTCCGTCAGTCAACGACCTTTGCTTGCTCACTTGTTCATTCCGTGCCGGCTTTGAACCTCCGCGACACCTCAGCGGCCACCAACGCACCACCAGCACACCACCAGCACACCACCAGCTCCATATGTACTCACCGTTTAACCCCATCACGGACCGTCATGTCAGTATCAAGGCCATTTCCATTGCGAAGCCATCAGGGACAAGCGAAGAAGCCGAGTCCAACGCTCGCGGCTGGTTGAGCAGGTGCCCGGCGTGGCGCATGGCAATGGTCCAGGTGGAACCCAACCCATCCGCGTGGCTGACACCTCGACCAGCATCGCTCTATGCCCCGACGTGCTCTGTAGACATGGAGCGCCATGGAGGAGCGCAATGCACGAAGTTAGCAGCAGCATGAAGACGTGGTGCTCGCCATGTTCGCGCGGCGTGAGAATGCGGTTGGTGTGACAAGCATCACACGCCTGCACCAGGAATTTTTCCAACACATTTCGGAGGAGGAGCAGTCAAATGCTGCTGTTCTATTGGATAAAAAAGGTATTTGAAGCGCGATGATTGGTTGAATATGTGTTGAAAACGAGCATCTCGTAACTTTCTCTCGCTACGTAGGATTTTAATTCGCTTTCACAGCTTCAACCAGCTGGCGATTGGTCCGCCGCGCCTTTTCGGCCATATGATTGGCCAAAATCATAACTTTCGTAGCCTGTCGAGGGGATGCGCCACCAACGTGCCTTTGAAGTTCTGGCGGTGGCGCATCGCTAGATTTCAGAAGCTACGACTCCGTACCACCTGTTCAGCCATATCCATTATCAGAGAGGTCATATATTACATGTAAAACATATAATAAGAAACTGTGGAAACCACTACAATACACGTAACATCTATTCCCAGAGGTTCGTAACCAGACGCATAGAGGTCACACGTGCAAGCGGCACTGCCGCCCCCCATGGAGCTCTTCCTGGCGCGTAAATGCGCAGACCTCATAGAAGAATTCCCGCATTAAAGCGCACCTAAACCCCGCCACTACCTCCACTACCGCTCTCTTGATGCCGCTGCTGCGCGCCTCCATCACGCTGACGCCCGTGCAGCACGAGGCGAGCGCGTCCGTACAGGCCAAGCTGGCGCCCGCGAGCCCGGAAGACCTGGTGACGAGGACGAGAAGCACGAGCGACACGCTGTCCGAGGAGGCGCGCGCGCTCAAGGAGCTGCTACTGCGCCAGCGCTCGAGGCTGCACCGGTTCAGCCTGAGCCGCATGCGCAAGGTGGTCGTGCCGCCCGTGGAGATCCCGCACCCGCTGGATGTGCCCGGCGGACTCGCGTACCTCGTGTCGGGTATCAAGATCCCCATGACGCGCGACATGGCACGCCGCCAGCGCAAGAAACTCACCCGGCGGCTGCCCGCCACCATCAGCGAGCGCGACGCCGCCGTCTACTACTCGTGAGCGAGGAGTCCGTTGCGTTGCTTCACTGTTCAGTCTGTTTGTCCCTGTATTTATGCTGCTATATCCTACCTGTCGGCAAGCTAGCCGGCATGTGAAATACACCACGCTGGTTGGTATTATGAGCGATCCGAGCTTCCGTCGGATGCCATCGCTTCCTTTGGTGGTTTCGGTGTGGACCATCTCTAGCGTTGTTCCCCCGACCGCCCTTCCTCCAGGTTATCTGGCCTGGAACATGCGCAGCAGCTCCGTGCTGAGGATGTTCAATGCCCCGGCAGCGGTGGGGCGCTTCGCAGCGTCGAGCGCCGTGCACCTTCGGCCCAGCTCTGCGATCTCTGGCGGCGCCTCCGAGGAGAAGGGACCCTCAAACGGTCAAGCTGGACCCAGAGAGCCACCTGGAAGTCGTTCAGTCTGATCTCCGCGCCCGACTCGCTTCCGGGGATGCTGCACACTTCCACGTACGGTGGCTGGTTCGTGTCGAGCTCCGATAACACGACGCCGCGCGAGAACACGTCGGCTTTTTCGTTGTAGCGTCTGCTGGTGAAAACTTCTGGTGCCGCCCATAGCAACGACCCGACCTCGGGGGTGAGGCTGCCACCACCGAATTCGCGCGAGACGCCAAAGTCCGCCAGCTTGACATTGTGATCGCCGTTCAGCAGGATGTTCGGCGACTTGAGGTCGCGATGCAGTACCGGCACCGGCAGCGAGTGCAGGTACGCCAGTGCGTGGGCGATGTGCGTCACAATCTTGAGCTTTACAAAGCTGAATCCTTTTCTCTCGCCGTTGCTCGCGTAACCAGCCAAACGTGTCCACAGGTTGCCGCCCATCATACGCTCCGACACGACCCAGAGATCGCGACCTTCTCCAGCGATACCAATAAGACTGACGATGCTCGGGTGGTCGAAGCAGGACATCAGCGCCGCTTCCTTTCGTAGACTGCCGATGTGTCTCCCGTCGGCGCTCAAGTCGGGATGGAGCATCTTGATCGCCACCAGTCGGTTGTTGTAGATACCTGAATACACCTCCCCATACCCTTCTATGCCGATTCGTTCACCCTTGGTTACCGCGCCGAGTTCAGGTTGCGTGGGGTCGCTGCCGGGGTGGACTCGAAGGATCCTGACGTTTGGGTCTCGTGGATTGACTGGTTCCGAGGGCCGCTCTTGTTCTGGCCCTACGCTCTCCAGCTCTGTTGGAGCTGTATCGGCCTCGTCGTCTGGCTCATCAAACTCTTCTTCTTTGTCTTGAGTACCATTGCCAGCCTCAGACACTTCGGTCTGCTCTTCGCTAGCCGTGGCAGACTCGTCGGTCGAAGGCACCAGAATATCAGGACCAAGACGCGCGTAGGCAATCAGCAGTTTCTCGATGATGGTGAAGCCCTTCTCGACCGCGATCTGCCGCGTGGCTTCAAGTCGCTTATTGAGGGCTACGGGTGTCTTCCAGCCGGTGGACATTCGCACGAACCGATTACCGCTGGTAGTAGGCGTCTTCTCACCGGCAAGCAGCAGTCGCACGATCCCCAGGCGATCGTATTCGTTTTCGAGCTCCTTACGTCGGCTTCACAGGAGCACATCCAGCGCTGTTTACCCCTTCGCGTCAATGGCCGGCACGTCAGTACCGCTGTCGATCAGAAGCTGCGCCGACAGCGCGGATCCACGTTGCGCTGCGAACCCGAGCGGCGTCTTGCCGCATCTGCCGCGCAAGTTGGGATCAGCTTTGTACTCCAGTAGCACGCGTGTGACTTCTGTGTGTCCATTGATGATGCCGAGCTCCAGTGCTGTGCTCTTGTTGTCGTTCTGGGCGTTCACGTTCGCACCGTGCTGGAGGAGCAGGCGTGCCATGCTGGCGAGTCCTGCACTGGGGGCCTTCATGAGCGCCGTGGTGTGAGCGACGTCAATTGGCATGTCGACACCGACCATCCACCGGCTCAGGAGCTGCTCCACCTCCTGGACGGACTCGCACAGCCAGCTTCAGCTTGTCGGCCGTATCGTACGCTTGCCGTCGTACACCACGTGACATGCTGCTCCTACCAACTGCCCTGCGAGATAGGTTGGCCCCGAGGCCCCACGAGCACCAAGGTGGCCGACGTGGCGAACATAACCACCCCAGCCTCGAAAAACACCTCGCCAGTATTTTTGTGAGCCATGGAGGCCCTGCGGTGTCGTTGCTTGATGGAGAATGCACAGGTGAGAGGAGCGGCCCCCCTTCATGCAGCTCGAATGAAGAACCCACTCTGGAGATCTCGTTGGGCATAAGAATTTATCATACATGCACTGTACCAAGTATATCACAGATCCATTGAGTGTGAAGTCCCCTTGCCGCTATTATACTCCAGTGCTGGAGACGCCGCTGCGCTGTTCATGCCCAGAGTTTTCGGCGCCTCTTACTTCCCGCTGGCTGATGACACGAATGAGCTTGGCCCTTCATTTGGACGGACCGCTCTACGCTGACATCTATGTAGACATCGTCGCCATTGTGCAGACATCGTGCATAACCTCATTTTATATGATTGATAATAATACCGTAACGGGGATAACTCAACACGCATAGGAACGAGTGCCGACACACAGATGACTACAACAGCACGGCGTCCTCCGAGCCCTCGCTGCCTTCGGCGGTCGCCGCGGGTAGCGTGATGCGGTCATAGCGCTCGTCCAGCACCACGTTGAGCACCGTCTGGAGCGGCGTCAGCTGCTCGCCTGTCAGTACGCTCTTGAGGATGGCGTTCGAGAAGCCGGACACGAGCGACACGTTGGCCTCGCCGCTGTGCACGGGGAAGTCGGACGCGGACCCGTTCACGTTCCAGAACACGAGCTGCGGCACGTCGTAGCCGGCCTCGCAGAAGTCGCGCTTGAGCACCGCGAAGTTCGTGTCGAAGTTGTAGTCAGCTTCGTCGAACTGCATGTCCGAGATCACGATCAGCCGCTCCGGCATCTGGTCCTTCGACAGCTTGGCGTTCCTGGCGACTCGCAGGATCTCGCGGAACGCCGCTGCGAAGTCAGTGCTGCCGCCCCACGGCGCGTCCTGCAGACACTGCACGCGCTTGAACAGCGTCTCGCCCACGACGTGGTGAAACTTGGGCTTGGACTCGAACGTGAGCACCAGGTCCTTGAAGTCGTCCTGGCCGAGCGACGACACCATCAGGCCAAGTGCGATCGACACCTCCATCGGTCGCCCCGACATGGACCCCGACACGTCCGATAGCACGAGCGTCTTGGAGAGATCGCCCATCTGCGCCGCCTGCTCGACCAGCACTTTCCACTGCGCCTCGAGCAGCTCGTCCACCTCGATGCGGGTAAAGTACTCGCCTGCGACCTGATACGGGAACAGCACAGCAGCGTTCACCTTGGTCTCGCCCTTGGCCAGTTTCCCCTTCCACTCCAGGAACTTCTCCTTCAGATGGGTCTCAAAGGCGTGGTTTGGCTTGCCGTGCAGGCGCATGGCGATGCTCGGTACCCTGTCGAAGTTGATCTCCTCCCACTCCCTGGCGCACATGCGGCGCTCCAGGATGTCGAGCTGCTTGCGCAGTGGCGACAGGTACGCCTTGCGCAGCTGAGCAGGCGTCAGGTTCATGCGTCGGGCCAGCTTCTTGTTCATGTTGAGCTTCTTGTCCAGCTTCTTGTTCTCCGACGGGACCCACTTGGCACACATCGACAGTGACACCTTGGACGCATCCTCACCAGTTGTCTCCACGCCATTGAGCTTGACCAGATCCTCCTCCAGCTGTACCTTGAGCAGGTCAAGCGCGTCTCCTTCGACAGGGGTGCCCATGAGCGCCTCCGAGTCATCGAAGCGACCATACTCACCCACATAGTGCTTCAGATTGTGCTTGAGCTCCTTCGGGTGGTTCTCCGCCAGCCACTTGAGTGCCTGGCGCCCAAGGGAGCGCTCGCCCTTGCCGCCGCGGCAGTCGCGCACGTACGCGACCATCTTGAGCGTGTGCAACGCGTCCTCCTCGTACGACGCACGCAGCAGCTCCGTGAACCGCTGCTCGTCCACGCCACGAGCTGCCGCGTAGAAGAAGTCGACCCGCGCGTTGCCCGATGTCACGTTGGTGCGCGCGCCGTTCCACGTGACGGTCGTCGGAACCGGCGGGGCGACCGTGGCAGCGGCAGTGACGATCTGCTGCTTGACGACCGAGCCGAATGACATGGCGACTGGCTGGATATGAAGAAGGCGTGAGGAGGAGGTGGTGGATTGAAAAATGAGACTGGCCATGCCCGTGCAGCTCCTCCCAATGCGAGGGGCTGCGATACGATGGGTACAAAACTGGTCGTCGTTGAAGTAAGTACAGTACAGTGTGCCGCTACGGTAACCACGTGGCTACTAGATTGTGAGTGATGGTGGGTTGAGGTGTGAGTGTGTGACCCTGATTCTGCTGAGTGATGGTCGTCGTTGAAGGTTGCAGCGGTTTGCACCACGCAACACCTTGGTGGACTTGCATTTCTCCTTGATGGCATCCTGCGGAGTCCGTGCAACATAAAGGCAAAGATATAGGTACCACGATTGTGCAGAGTTGGCAAGCACCATGAGCATTGCAGGCGCCAAACTACCCGCTGGTTGTGTTTAGCGCCAAGTGTTTTGTATTACTAGAAGTGCACTGCACGTATTGATGTGAATGCGGAACCGATCACTGTACAATCACTATAGCTCACGACAGCTCGTTAGCGATCCAATTCGGCGTCCAGCACGCTAGGTCCTGTTGGCACCACGCTGTTGTACTGCTGAGGCTGTCATACAGGAGTTACCCCTTCAGTATGCATGGCTGTGAGTGGGGTCCTCAGTGACGGCGAGCATCTCCTGCGTTCAAGTATAGCAGTCGAAGTCTTGTCATTGCCCCAGCACACAGGACGACACGCTCCACAGTGCAGTAGGACTGCAATGCAGCACTTCTGTACCCGATGATCGCTTCAACATGTGAATCGGCATTGGCCAATCAAATCGCTTGATTTGGAGAATTTGATCCGCATCGTCGCGTGTCATCCGAAAAGATGCCTTTCAGCCCAACGGGTGTGTTCGAGCGATCAATTCTGCTTACAGACACGGTCGCTCGTCATTTCCAGCGACTCGTCTCGCTTCATTATGCAATTTGCTTCTTCGCCACCACATCATGAACTCCTTTCGCCCGTTCTCCGGCCCGTTCACGGCCACCGCCGTCGTCCTCGCCTGGGAAGACGTCGTGATGCCCACGACGACCCTCGCGCAGCGGATCGGACTCAAGCCGACGCGCGCTGCGCTCGACGCGGCGACAGCGCTGTTCCAGAGTGACGAGTACCTGCAGCAGGCGCTCCGAGCCATCGAAGAGCAGGCGATCAACCTCATCCGAGAGGCCGCGCGCTTTGGCCCCGTCTTCATCGTCTCGCAACGCAGCTCCGAGTATCTGAGCGCTGTGTGTGCGCGCTTCTTCCCGCGTCTGGCGCTGTGGCTGACAAGCGTCAACGTCGCTGCCGCGCGCGGCGAGCGCTTCCACGTCCAGGTCGTCACGGGTCCTCGCAAGTTCGCGAGCGAGGTGGAGGCCGTTGCATGGCGCGTCCGCACGTACCAGTCCATCTGTCGAGCCGTCGCCGGAGGGTACGGCCGCGATAACAACACCAACGAGGCCATATGCATTAAGGAGGGCGAGCGACTCCTCCGGTTCCGCGAAAGCGGCACGATCGCGCTGCTGAGCATCAGCGGGTGCGAGACGGACCGCTTCGCCTGCCTGAAGACGGTCGACGTGGCGCCGTTCGTGGTGCCCAAATGCGTCCGCGTCCGCGGATCCGGCGACCAATGTGTTCCCGGAAGCGATCATCACGCGCTCGGACTCGAGGAGTTCTTCGCGCAGCTGAGGACGCTGGCGAGGTATATAACCCCCGCGGCCGCGCAGCCCAACGCGTTCGCTGTGAACTTGTAGCCCTCAAACGCCACAGGCTGCCAACGAGATCCAGGCAGGGGTCGTAGCTTTATTATTGTACCAATTGACTTGCTAATGCGTGATGAATTCATGAAGTTCCCCTCCATAAGCCTTACTCTCTCATGAAGGTCATCCATCATGTTCGTCTTCAACGAGTGCAAACTACAGTAACGATGAATGTAATTTACCGGTAACTTACTGGTTTACCATCATGATGCACAAAGCCGATTCATTACGTTACTCTTGAATCCTTCTCGGCTCGGCTCGGCTCGGCTCGTTCTTTTGCTTCTGCTGCCTCCTCCTGACACGCCACACCCCCACCAACTGCAAGCAGTAAGCAAGAGACTCAAGCCCAAGGAAGCACGGAAGGGGGTCGACCACCTCGCCTTCCTGCTCCTCCTCTCTTCTCCGCGTGCTTTTCCCCGTCCAGGACCCTCTCCGACCTCCTCGACCTCGCGCCCGTGCCCGCCATGCTGCTGCCGCTGTCGCAGGACGAGACCGCGGGGTTGGCTGCCACCAGCATCGACATGCTCTCGGATGGGAATGCTGCGAACAGCAGTACGTTCGGGCGGTCGAGCGGGCGCGGCAAGGGCAGCTCGCGCGGCAAGGGCGCCGCCAGGGCACGCGGGGCCGGCGCGCAGGTGTTCCGCACTTGCTCGGCCTTCCCCGAGTACTTCGCGCGCGTGCTGGACTACCGGCAGATGGACCTGGACGCGACCTTCTACCAAATGGTGACGCTCTGCGTGCAGCCCTCCAAGGTGTACAAGAGCGCCTACTACCGCAAGCAGACCAAGAACCGCTGGGCGCGCGACGACCCGGCCTTCGCCGCCATCCAGTTCCTGTTCCTGCTAGTACGAGCGACCCGTGAGGTGATGGAGTCTGGGCTGCCGGACTAATGAGGGATGTGTGTGTCTGGGTGGATCCTGTAGGTGGCGACGGTCGCGTGGGCTGTGGCATTCCGCGCCGCGAGCTTCTCGTCGTTCGTGTCGCTGCTCTTCCACGCATTCGTGGTCGAGTGGCTCGCCTTCGGCCTCGTCATCTCGACGCTCTGCTGGTACGCACACGACTCAACATCATGCTGTGTCCCTGGCTCCGTGCTGATGTTATGAATTGTGTGCGACTGTGCAGGTGGATCGCGAACCACCACTTTCGACTCCGCAACAGGTACGGGAACAGATCGAATGGTTGTACGAGAGCACGCTCCAACGCCCTAATGCTTTGCTTTGCTCCATTGCCATCCTGCCCGACAGCAATCAGGGCATGGGCGACACGTTCTACGTCGAGCAGCGGGTCGAGTGGCAGTACGCGTTCGACATCCACTGCAACTCGTTCTTCGTGCTCTTCTTGTTCCTCTACGTGCTGCAGTTTCTGCTGGCGCCCGTGCTCGCGTCCGACTCGTTCGTCGCGCTGCTGCTCGGCAACCTGCTCTACTCGCTCGGCTGGGGCTTCTACACGTACATTACCTTCCTCGGCTACATGGGTGCGTCGCACGAACCGGTCTTGCATCGTTGGTGGTGGTGTGTCTAACCCTTTTACTCTATGAACAGCGCTGCCGTTCCTGCACCGCACGGAGCGCTTCCTGCTGCCGCTCGTGCTGATCGTGGGCGTGTTCGTGATGACGCTGGGGCTGCAGGTGATCGCGGGCGTGCAGGTCAACTTCGCGCACATGTCGACCAGCTATTATTATTCCTCATAGGTTCCCAGGCAGTCGAGTACGCGAGTCAGCAAGCGACCGATCCCGCACGTCACTGAAGGTTGCGCCGAACCTTCTCAAGCGTCCAAGTTGTTGCCTGCAATCCCTAGTGTTGACCCATGGAGCGTATAGAAGCAGGCGACTTGCTGGTCCGGGCCGTTGTCAGCGGTTGGTCGATGCAGGAATGTGAAGAGTGTGCGGTGAATACACATGAATGGTTCACCAAGTGAGCGCGAGTGGCGGTCATGGTCATCAAACGAGTGCTTTGCATGTCGACACTAGTGATGCAGTGGCAAAATAGCATTATGAAAAATCCAAACGACGACACCAGAGCTGGCTTACACCGACCGCCACCTCCACCTCCTCCTGCTCTCCTACGCCTAATACTGTGCGCCAAAGCATGGCAAATGAAGACTCTATCGCAACGCTCGGCCGCGGTCCTCCTCGCTATTCGACACCAAAAGGGGCAAAAATATACGACTACGGGCGTCGGCACTGCACCGATCGAACGACCGGACTTGTTCCTGGTGAGTTGGTCGCGGCTGCCCACGTTCCCAGCGCGAGTGCTGCGCCTCTACGAGCCTAGCGCTTCGTCCGAGCGCCATCGAGGCGCTGGTCATCGACTTGAACTGTTGACCGTGCTGGAGGAAGAGCACACGCGCCTCTTGAGCGAGTCGCGGCGTCCAAAACTTATATACAGGAAGCTTCTACCGCACGGTGTACGAGCATCACGCGGATAGCCGGCTCTTCTTAGTGTCGATGAGCGGACTCCCGCTCGCACCGCTGCTGCTCTCCATTCTCCGTTTCCGGTCGGTGGCGGCAGCAGCTGCGGCTGCCAAGTGCGACGACTCCTCGCCAGCGACGGCCGCGAGGGCGCTCAGTTGCAGGTGCGAACCCGAAGGTACGCCCGAGTTCTCCGACGACGCCACGAGCGACAGAATGTCCTCGATCGATGAGTTGCGAGGAAAGCCCGACTTGAGTCCGCCCAGCGTGCTGAGCTTGTCGAACGACGGACTTGCCGACAGTCCAGACAGGTTCGAGAACGAAGGGAAGCTACTCAAGTGGTCCGACGAGCCGAAGCGAGAGAGCATGTCCGAGCTCGACGACACGCGCGCCAGCTTGTCCAGCGACGGCACCCGGGGCAGCTTGTCGGTCGAGGGCACACGTGGGATGCGCTCCATCGACTGCGCGTTGTGCAACTTGTCCATCGACGGAATGCGCGGCAGCTTGTCCAGCGACGTCACGCGCGGGAGCTTATCCAGAGAAGGCACATGCGACAGTTTGTCCATCGATGGCACACGCGCAAGCTTGTCGAGCGACGGCACGCGCGGAAGCTTATCCAGTGATGGCACGCGAGGGAAAATACCCGACGAGCTGCGGGGCATCTTGCTCAGCGGCTTAGGGATTTGGATCTGGTTTCCGCTCGTGCTTGACCCGGGATGGGTGCCGCTTGGGCTCAGCCGCTTCGTCCCGGTCAGCTGTCCAAGGGAGCTTGAGTCACCATCTCCATTGTCCTTGGACTGCATCTCCGCTGCTCTCCGCTTGTCGACGATGCCGCGACCACTAAAGTCGTTGCTGTTACTATTGTCTAACTGGCGATTCGCGCTCGCCGCAGCATTGGCTGATCGCGGACTGGGCGGTGCATGCTCCTGGAGTAAATGGGAAAGCTGCTCGAGTGACTGGATGCGCGGAATGTACGAGTTAAGACTCTCCCCAATCGACATGTTCTTGACCATCCCGCTCGAGCTCGTGTCGCCGTACCCGCTGGCGGTTCCCGAGCTGGAAGTGACCGACGACAGACCCCCGAAGCCCGATTGGTGATGAAGCGGACCGCCACTGCTGTGGGAAGCCATCTGGAAGTTCTCGATCGACGCCACGCGCGGGAACAAGCACGAGAAGCTGTCGATGGACGACACGCGCGGGAACGAGTCGCTCTGCTGCTGCTGGGAGCCGGACGCCGCGCTGGAACTCGTGCTGATACTATTGCTGGAAGACACGCCCGAGCTGCTGTGGTTCGCGTCTGACTGGAGGTCGCTGCGCTGCTGCTGCGACCCGGCGATGCCCAGGATCGAGATGTTGTTGCTGTCGTTATTAAATAGATGCGAAGACGAGGACGAGGATGACGTCGCCTGCAGCGGATGCCGCGGCGGCTGCACGCGCGAAGAAGCCTGCTGTTGCTGCTGCTGCTGGTAATGTGTCGACTGCGTCTGATAGTGGGGTGTGGGTGGCGCGGAAGATGCTGCCGCGCTCACCGCCTGCTGCTGTTGGGATGGACGCGCGGCTGCCGCAGGTGGCGCCGCGTTCCCGTTGTTGTTGTACCCCATGGTTCGCGCCGCCATGAAGCGGTTCTTGTCGCGCGAGAGCTCCGACTCGAGTCGCTTCTCGCGTCGCCGCTGGTTGTACTGCTCGCGCTCAAGGTACGTCTTCTCGAGCTCGGCCAGCTCCTTGCGGATGGTCTCCATGTCCTCCTTCGAGATCTCGTCCTCGCGCCGGCGGAAAATTATCTTGCCGATGCACTGATCACCCGTGTACTTCTTGGAGATGCGCATCGGGTCGCAGTTGAGCAGTTTGGACAGGAACGTGCGCAGCGTCGTGCCCTCCGCGAGTGGCAGGTTGCCCTTCTTGAACTCCTCGATCAGCCGGTCGCAGTACGCACTCTCCTCGGCCGTCCACTTGCCCTTACGCATGGTGCTGGACGCCGCGGACGGCGTGGCACCCGCGCCGCCAGTCATCGACATGTCGGAGACCATCGCAGCGGTCGCCGTGGATGAAGTGGCCGGGTCCATCATCGACTGGTGACCGTGCTGCGGTGGCTGCGGCTGGAGCTTGTGCCCGCCGGGCGGCGCGCTGTAGTCGGTGCCGCCACCGCGCATGGGCGCGTACTGGGGCGGCATGAGGCGGCGCAGGTTCTGCGTGGGCGTCCAGCACGTGGGACAGACCTTGTCCTTGGTCTGCCACTGCTCAATGCAGCCTGCGTGGAACTGGTGGTGGCACGGCTCGAGCATCACGTCCACCTGCTGGTTGTAGCAGATTAGGCACGTGCCCACCGGCGGCGCGCTGGCCACGTATGGCTGCTGCGGCTGCTGCGACTGCTGCGGCATCATGTTGGACGTGTACGACGCCATACCGGCGCTCGTGCCCAGCGGGTACGAGCTCATGCGCGGGGAATACGCCTTGGCGGACGACTCGGCGGCCACGTCCAGCCCTTCGCCTCCCATATCCCGATCCCCTCCCTCGCGTCCTCTCTCCTTCTCGCTGGTCTAGATTAAGAGAATAAGGAGAAAGGACGCCGTTCTTAGTCGGCACCAGCGGCGGATAAGACGCGGTATGTTTCCCACCCCACTACGCACGTGCAACGAGTCGCGCCGCCCTCTGGACCTGCCAAGACGCTGCCGCCGCTGCTGCGTGTGGATGTCCCTAACTTTCGCGGGCGCCGGTCGTGTCCTGGAGCCTGCCTGCCTGGAGTCGGCCTGCCTGGAGCAGAGGAAGAGAGACGCGCTGCTGCTCTTCGATATTGAGTTCTGGTTGTACTGGCGGGTGCTGCAAGGCGGGGGAAAAGGGAGAGAAGGAGGAAAAAGGGGGAAAAGGTTCCTGCCCTTGAGCTAATAATAGACGGTTTTTCCACCAATGCGGGTTGAACATTGAAGCGGTGCCGTTTGTGATTGGCTAGTTCAAGTTGCCGTGCAGGGGTCGGGCGATCAAGCGAGGAATTAGCAGCGAGTAAGCGACGAATTACGCGGGGAATTAGCGAAACCCGCAGGGAGAGGAGAACAGAGGGAGAGAGAGAGATGCGTCTCCTCCCCTACCCACGGACGAGGGAGAGTGCTGCAGACAGGCGCAGAATTACAGACACTTTGGCAAAGTATACTGGAACCAAGTCACCAACTGAGAACAAGAGGCGAAACAAGCAGCGTCAACACAGCTGTTTTGCTCCGCCGGCGCAAGTTCAACCAATCAAATTAGAGCTGCTTCTTCCAATCCGTCCAGACCGAACTAACCCGCCTAGGGGCCGCTTTCGCCACACCCCAGGAGTACATACCATAGGTACAGAATACCCACAACTAACCAACCGGCCCACAATGGCAACACCAACGCACGAATACTCGACGCGCTCGTTCGCGTTCTTATGCGCTCTCGCGAGCGTCGAGCGGCGTGCATTTATAAATACATCTCGCTGCTTCCCCAGCGTTAACTTCAGTTTGCTTGTTGCACCAGAATCAAACGCGTCAAAGTTCAATTCAGTCGCCGAGAGAAATGGCCGCCGCCGCCAGTTTGGGGAAGGCGGAGGAGGACTGGCCCTCCGTAATTCAAGTAGGGTTGGGCCAGCTGTTTTGCCCCAATCTGCTGGGTGCACCGCGATAATTCGTGCTTGGTGTAATCAGCTGCGAATTATCAGTCGCCAGTCGGGAAAAAGAACCCCGCCGGCCGCTAAAACGGAGCTCTCGCGGCGACAAAACCGCTCAGCGCCTGTAAATCCTTTCTCGAAACTTTTGGTGACCGAGAGAGAAAAAAAACGCATGTCTTCGCCCCGAAGTTCTCCTTCCCAAATTCTCGCTGAGGAGCTCTCCTATCTGATGCTGGTCAGAGCCACTCCACCCCCCGCGTCACCGTTGGATCATATTGGTCGGGCCAACTGCAAGCCCGGGTTTGACAACCTCTCCAACCTTGGTGGAGACCCTTTCTTCCGCCCCCCGAGGGCGACGTGCGGCTCTTCCGAGTGGCTGGACCACCAGCAGCGAGATCAACCACGGCGTCCAGTGCGGAGGCGAGCAATGGGTTCTCAATTGCACTCATCTGTGTAGTTTACATCGACCACTGAGTACTCCGAGTGCCACCGTATAGCGCTGTGTTATCCGGAATTGCCAGAATCAGATGCGCAAATTCGAGATCGAAAGGGTCAGTGCTGCTAAATGCACACAGTACACGCAGTGCACTGCTCCGGCAGCCGACGATTAACGGAGTTGGCTCGATGTAGCTTGGTGTTAACCAGGCGTTGTACAGTACGAATCGAATGGACTCGGTGACTGATCCGGTGACGCTGGTTGAAGCTGGGGACGTCGTCATTGCTGGTGTCAAAGCGGGCGAGCGGCTCATGTGGTAGGGTTGAAGTCACTGCAGTGTAGCCATGTCCGGGTTGAAGATGTCAACGCGCTGACGTCCGTCCACCTCTTGTCACACGTGAACTCTATCGACTTTACTAACCAACTCGCGGCAATAGTATCGATTCACTCACTGCGTATGATATCAGCGCCAAGGGCGAGCGTTATGAGGGCGTTCACGTGGCTGTTCTTGATGCAACGGAGGAACGCCACCCGCCGACTCGCGCCGTGGCTATTGGCGGTTGGCGGTTCATGAACCGTCGCCCCTCGGATCGCCTGTCGACGTGTGGGCGTGGTACGATGTCAGCCGTTTCCAGGTGGCATCCGTTGCGCCTCTTCATCCTGACGGCTCGACGGCTCGCCTGCGCCCCCTCCTTCTCTACTAGCCGCCTGTGTCTCTGCTATCCTTTGCATTCTCGACCGCCGCAATACGCACTCACCGTCGTCCCTATCATAAGCCTGCAGCGTCTACCAGGATGTCGAGTTCCGCGTCCAACAGCTTCAAGATGTCGGACGACGGCGGCGCGAGCCCGCCGCTCGGGACGGGCGCCGCGGCGATCCTGGGCGGCGACGGCACCGAGATCGCGCTCAAGAGCAAGCTCGTCACGGACGGACTCAAGAAGCTGTACGCGTCCAAGCTGCGGCCGCTGGAGAAGAAGTACTGCTTCGAGGACTTTCACTCGCCGCTACTGTCGGACGCCGACTTCGACGCCAAGCCGCAGGTGCTCATGATCGGCCAGTACTCGGTCGGCAAGACCTCCTTCATCGAGTACCTGCTCGGCCGGCCGTTCCCGGGCCAGCGCATCGGCCCCGAGCCGACTACCGACCGGTTCGTGGCCGTCATGCACGGCGACGAGGAGCGGACCGTCCCTGGCAACGCCGTGGCCGTGTCGCCCGACCTGCCGTACGGAGGCTTGGCCATGTTCGGCACGTCGTTCCTCAACAAGTTCGAGGCCGCGCAGCTGCCGTGCAAGCTGCTCGAGAACATCACGGTCGTCGACACGCCGGGCATCCTGTCGGGCGAGAAGCAGCGCATCGCACGCGGCTACGACTTCATACAGGTCGCGCGCTGGTTCGCGGAGCGCTCCGACATGATCTTGCTGTTATTCGACGCGCACAAGCTCGACATCTCGGACGAGTTCCAGCGCGTGATCGAGGTGCTCAAGGGCCACGACGACAAGGTGCGCTGCGTGCTCAACAAGGCCGACCAGATCGACGAGCAGCGTCTCATGCGCGTGTACGGCGCGCTCATGTGGTCGCTAGGCAAGGTGCTCAAGACGCCCGAGGTCATGCGCGTGTTCATCGGGTCCTTCTGGGACCAGCCGCGGCTGCACACGGACAACGCGGCGCTGTTCGACGCCGAGGAGCGTGACCTCATGACGGAGCTGCGCGCGCTGCCGCAGAACGCGGCCGTGCGCAAGATCAACGAGTTCGTCAAGCGCGCGCGGCTTGCCAAGGTGCACTCGTACCTCATCGGTCACCTGCGCGACCGCATGCCGACCATGCTGGGCAAGGAGAAGAAGCAGCGCGAGCTCATCGAGAACATGGGCGACACGTTCCGCGAGGTGCAGCGCAAGTTCCACCTGCCGCCGGGCGACTTCCCCAACCTCGAGGAGTTCGCGCGCAAGTGCGCCAGCTGCAAGTTCACCAAGTTCGCGAGTCTGAACGCACGCCAGATCCAGGAGATCGACGAGCTGCTCGCCAAGGACATCCCCAAGCTCATGGCGTCGCTCCCCAAGCGCGACCACCAGTCCAACATCCTTCCCGCTGCAGCCAGCAGCAGCAACCCGTTCGCTTCGGTCGATGTGCTCGCGGGTGAATTATGGGCCGTCGCGCCCTTCAGATCCGAGTACGACGCCGTGTTCAAGTCGCTCCGACTCGATGCGGTGGGCCGCGCGACCGGTGCAGTCTGCATGGCGCCGCTGCAGGCATCGGGGTGCTCGCAGGACGCGCTCAAGGCCATCTGGGACCTCGCCGATATGGACCGTGACGGCGCGTTGGACGCCGACGAGTTCGCCGTCGCCATGTTCCTCTGCACTCGCACCAAGGATGGTGAGCCAGTGCCGGAGACGCTGCCACGAGAGCTGGTGCCACCCTCCAAGCACCAGGTTGTCGACGGGGTTGGGATCAACGCGGCGCTCCGGCCGGCATCTCCCACTGCCGTCGCTCTCTCATAAGCAGAGGAGGGAAGATGAAAGTTCGGGCAGGTGGACGACGCGCTTTACAGTTTATATACCGACTTGTACGTGCTTTTGATTCGCTTGCATCTGCTCATTGCAGAAGCGAATGATGGCACATCACTATCGATCAACAGTCCTTAGTTGTTGCTCCTGCGCCGCGTCGTGAGGTTCTTGGCGGCAAACCAGCGGAGCTCGTCGTACGTGAGCGCTCGCTCTTCTTCTTCGTCCTCGTCCGGCTCCTTCTCGTGGTCGTTCGCATACTGCGACTCGCTCTCATCCGCCGGGAGCTCGACCGTCGGTAGGCGCTGGTGCAAGTAATGAGGTGGCTGAGCTTCTCCAGCGCGGTCTTGAGACGTGGACGCGGTCACGTTGTTGCCGTCACAGCTACTGCTGCTGCCATCTCCCGCTGTAGAGGCAGCCGCAGCCAATGCAGCGGCGAACTGCTGCTGGGAGAGCGACTTGCGCGAGTACAGCTCGAACTTGCTGCCCTTCTTGCGTTGCTGGAGCAGGAGCTGCTGCTGCTGTTGCTGTGGCGATTGCGTCTGATTGAGTGGGCTCTGGGACTGGCCCCCAAGAATCGATCGCTTGGTCGGCGAGCGCGAGAGTTGATCAGCCGCCGCACTCATCAGCATCGGAGCTGGTTCCACTTGCGGAGGCAGGACAATCACGCCGTTGACGCCGCCGAACGACGGCACCTGCACCTGCAGCTTCTGTTTAGGGTCGGACGGCAGCGACGTCGGTCCGTGGCCAAGCGGCAGCGGCATCGTAGTCGCTGACCGCGAAGGCGAGGCCGATGCGGGGGATTGTGGCACACCTTCACCAGTAGTAGCATCGGACTCCCCCTGACCAGTGGCGGCCGCGGCGAGCACGAGCCGACTCGCATACGTCTCGATCGCGCGGAGGTACTCAAGGACGTTAGTCTCCGTGACTTCGCGAGCTGATAGCGGCAAGGACGTCGCTCCCACGCTCCCGAGCTGCAGCCAGTCGCTGTCGCCAGGTGACGCGGAGCCAGCCGAACCGGCGGTTCCTGTGCTTGTGCCATTGACTCCGCTTCCTCCAACGCCACTGCTATTGCTACTCGACCCAACGCCGCCTGCACCTGTAGCTGAGCCGCTCCCTGAGCCGTTAGTGGACGCTTTGGCCCCGGTTGAGTGCACTAGCAGGTTGTGCACCGAGTGCACGGACGACTTGACGCGTGCGAAGATGATTTGGAGCGCGTCGGCCTCCAGTTCAAGCTCGTGGTTGGAGTCGATCAGCGTGGAGAGCTTCTGCTGAGCACTGCGCAGCTGCTGCTTCTGCGTCGCGCTGCTCGCGATGCCCTCGCGCGCCTTGTAGTCCTCGATCTGCGCCGTGAGCTCTGCGACCTGGGCCTGAAGCGCCACTTGCTCGCGACTGAGCTCTTCTACACGCCGGAACCGCTGGAAGTTGGCGTCGTCGCGCGCCAGCAGCTCCTCACACAGCGTCCGTGTGTCGCGGATGCCCGTCACGCGCCGGATCTCCTCGAACGCGGCGTCGTACCGAGCCACCTGGGCGTCTGTGCCATTGCCCAGCGCTCGCTCCATGCCGATTTTCCACGTCGATCGCGCCGCAACGCGCGCCAATGCGCTCTTCTTGCCAACACTAGCGGCATTTCCACCTACAGTCGATGAACTGCGAAGGTCCCCAACTTGGTCGGCGGCTCCGACCACTTGGATAATCGGCGATACCGCTGTGGTGGCCATGCTTATGGGTGAACCGAGCATCAAAACGCTGCCGTCGTCTCCGTGGTCGCGCATCCAGGTCTCGATCTCGCGCTTCAGGTCGAGGAACTGACGCTCGAAGTCGCGCTGCTCCTCGTCTGCTTGCGCTTGCACTCGCTCGATCTCCTTGGCGACTTCCAGTCTGGCGGCATGCGCGCGTTCGAGTTCGGCTGCGCTATGCGCGTGTCGCTGGCGGCTCTCGCTCGCCTCGCGCTCGAGTTTCTTGTAGATGCCGTCGAAGATGACGCGGTCGCGCCTCACCTTGTCGATGAGCGCGAAAAGGTGCTTGTTGACCGAGTCGATCTCGTTCTTCTTGACCAGCGACAGCTCCAGGCGGTTCTCCAGCGCGCGCAGCCGTCTCGCCGCGCTCGCTGCCGACGGTTCCGCGCTAGCTGGTGCAGCATCCTTCCCCGACTCGGACGATGATGATGAGCCAGAGCTCCCACTACTGCCATCGCCAAGCCCGTGCAGCTGAAGCCGCTGTTGACGGAGCGCCTCTAACTCTTGCTGCTTCTGCTGGACCTGCAGTTCGAGCGCCGACAGTTTCCGCTGCGCAAGAGCAACCTTGCGGGAGAACAGCGTGGCCGTCCGCTGGAGCTCCGACAGCTTCGACCGCTTCTCCGTCGCTAGCAACGCGCGGGCGTCGCGCTGCTCGATTGCAAGCTCGGCTTTGAGCAGCTGGTTGTGCTCCTGCAGCCTCCGGATCGCGTCGCGCTGCTCCTGGACCGAGCACATTCCCGGTGCTGCCGCATTCCCACCCTTCTTACCGGCCGCAACCGATTTACCACGCCTGGGCGAGTCGCTAGCGGCTTCCGCTTGCTGCTGGTTGGCAGGGTGGTTCGTCGTGGGCGACGCAGACGACGAGTGGCCGTTGCCATCGTCGTCGCTGCCGCCGTCAGCGTGCTGCTTGTGGCTGGAGGCGACGGCGATTGTGAGGCCTGCGATGATGCCGAGCTTGGTGTCCGCGGCTGCCAGGAGCTGCGCCACTGCCGCGTCGTCCTTGCGCGTCATGGGCTCGAACTGGTAGCAAGCCGACCGGCAGCAATAGAGAGAAAGTGAACAGGCCCCGCCAACAAGTCAAAGTCGAGATTTGGCAATGGCAACGGACGCTCCCAGCTATTTCGAGGCGGCGAGGCGGATCCGATCGACTGTTTCGCTTCATAGATCGCTCTTATACTCATTTACTCGATTCGACCACGACTACAATATCTACTGCTACAGCTACACGCTAACTCTCCGCTCCGCTCCAGAGCGGCTAACAGTACAAGGCCATGCCTACTTACACGACAACTACTGTCTACACTACTGCTACTCAAACTACTCAATGGATCCCATCCTGACCGGCGTGGATCCCTCTACTTAGAACATGGACGCGCGCTGCTGCACGCCTACGTTCGACGGCGCCGCGCGCTTCGGCTTGCCCTTGTGGAACCGCGTGCGTCTGGCGAACATGACTGGCACGGGGTCCTCGACCGTCTCGGCTAGTTGTGGGCGCTTTTTCAGGTGCTTATCGCTCGTTGCCGCTTCGTTCGCGGCGGAAACGCTGACGCCCGTACGCTCCTCATCACCACCGCTCTCCGTCTGAGGCTCGCTCGCTTCGATTGTCGTGGTGGTGGCCGTGGTCGACACGGCTGACACCTGCTTCTTCACGTCAGCGTCCTCGAACTCGATCTCGGTCGTGACCGACAAGGCCAGGTTGTTCATGGACGGCTCGTGCACGAGCGACAACACGGCGCTGCTCAGGCGGCGGCGCCCACGGCGGAACACGACGCGCTGAGGAATCCACACGCCGCACAGCGGGACCTCGGCCGTCTCACAGACGAGCGGTCGAGCACCAGGGATTTGCGGCTCGTTGGACGGCGCTGGCGAAGAAGTCGCCGCCTCCGTGGGCCCCACCGGCTTGTGTTGCGGCTCAGGAAGGGCAGGGATAGCCACTGCTGGCGGAAACTCGGCCGGCTTCCGCTCGACGAGAGTGATTTCATCCTCACCGTCGTCGTCCTCCTCTTTGCTGACGGTGTGCTCATCATCGAAGCCGTCGACACATTCAGGCTGCACGGTATCAGCCGCTTGATCAGCATCGAAGATGTCCTGCTCCTCTACTTGGCTGCACTCGACCTGTTCGGCGGGCTCAACAGCGTCCTTGAGATCCTCCACGTCGCCGACGAGCGTATCCTCCTCGCTCGGATGAAGACTTCGATAGTGGTCACCCTTGTACAGCAGATGCAGCGTCTTGTACGCGCGCGCGTCCTCGTGCTCGTCGCTCTCACCCTTGGCCTTACCGATGTCGTCGTCGTTCTCGATGCGCAGGCGGCGCTGCGGGCCCTGGTGCACCACGAGGTGCACCCGGAAGCACTTGGCGGCCGCGTACAGCTCCGGGTTGCCGCCCCACTCGCCGTCGCGGCGCATGCGCACGCAGTAGGCGGCCACGGACTCGCCCTCGAGCTCCAGGAAGGGTGCGAACAGCTCGCGCTCGCGCTCGATGAAGTCCACGAGTCGCCGCCGGACGTCCTTGTGCAGCTCCTGGTCACCGAAGAGCTGATCGCTGATAGCCCGGAAGAGGCAGTTGCCGTCGCCCGCGATGGGCGTGACGCTCCACCCGAGCTGCGCGTAGTGCTTGACCACCTGTGCCTCGCTCGCCCAGTTGCTGTCGGCGCCCATGACCTCGCGCAGCAGCGCGCCAATCTCACGCCGGCCGCGCGGCTTGGGAGGCGACAGCGAGACGCTCGAGCGCCGCGAGTCGCCGTCCGACATGGTCGACGAGATGGACGACGCCATGGACGAGCGCGTGCTGCCGCTCGCGCCGCTCAGCGTGCTGCCCAGGCTGCTCAGGCTGCTGCGCAGCCAGCCGCCCAGCTTGGCGCGCGGCGGCCTGCTGCTCGACACCGCTGCCGTCATACCGGGTGGGTGGGAGTACTGCGCTGCACGGAAGTCAGTCAGTCGCGGAAGTCTACTCGCCGCACGGACGAGTTGAGCCGAAATGGGCGGAGCGTGGGCACCGACGGAGACCGGCCACCGTGAATGTAGGAGCGAGCGGTGAACGCTGAGTGCACGCTGGCTCCTTCCACGGTGCACACAAGCTCGATACAGACCAGCGACCTAGACGGAGCTCGGGCGCGGGACGGACACCCTTCAGTAAGTGTTGTACATGCGCCAGCCGATCCGCGTGGAAACGGGGCGCTGCGTCCGTCGGCCCCACGAGTTCGAGCGCTTGGACAGGCCGGGTGGCGGCTGGTCCGGCCAATCACACCGCCGCGAGTCGCACGTGACGACTGTATCGGCGGTCGATACGATGGCTACCGTAAATACTGGGAGTGAGGAAGAGGATGCATGAGCCTCTGCCAATGCATCGAGACTGGATTTTGACTCCATGAGGTGCAGCGGAGCGACAGAAGAGCGACAGGACTCATTATGTTCGAGGTCTCATTTACACGACCAGACGTAGCTCATCATCCTTCCCGAGCTGCTGGCTTCTTTTCAGGCGTTTTAATTGGCTATAATAACGCATTGACATATAATGATTGGCTAAAATACGCACCCAGTCTGACGTTCAGAGTCTGATTACAGCGTCCAGAGTAGAGAATTTTCTATTGCAAACTATTTTTCTCTCTATCCGATCGAGAAGAGCTCTATTTCTTCTTCTGCTTGGTGCCGCGCTTGGATGCGGCGGCCTCCTGCTTGCGAAGCTGCCGCTGCGCCTTCTTGCTCAGTGGAGCGCCTGACTCGGCGCCGAGCTTCAGGTCCTCAAGCTGCGACGTGAGGGAGTCATCACGATCTACATTATCACTGACTTCTGACGTGATACGCTGCTGGTTGGCGCTGTCGCTGCCTCTCGCTTTCCATCGCTGCATCAATCGTAACAGGACGGGTCAACACGCTAGCGAGCTCGAGATCGCGGCTGTGGATGGCACCAACGCAGCACGCACCTTGGCGAGGTCGTCCGGGCGGAAGTCGTCGCAGTCGAGCTCGATCTCCATCGGAGGTGAGCCGCTGTGCGCCTGCTCGTCGCTCTCCTTGAGCGACCGCACGCTGTCGTAGTGATCGGAGCCGTGGTACACGACGTGGAGCACGCGCTTGGGTTTGAGCGCGTCGCACTCGATCACCATGCGGCTGTTCTCCATGTGCACCACCACGTACACCTGGAAGAGCCGCGCTGCAGCGTACAGCTCCTGGTTCCCGCCCCATGTGCCGTCCTCACGCATCCGCGCGCAGTACTGCTCAGCTAGCGCAATAAGGAGCGGTCATCAGTCGCTTGTCATTGCACTTGTGATCGAAGATCGCAACGCACGTGGTCGAACTTCTCTTCGTCCTCCATGAACGGCTCAAAGTCGTCGCGGTGCGCCTCCATGTAGTCGATGATGCACTATATGTGTCGACGCGAGGCATCAATTGTCAGTGATGTCATCGAGAAGGTAGAGACCACGACGGATGCACCTTGCGGATCTCGAGGTGCTGGTGTTGATCCCCGAAGAGTTGGTCGCTGATGGCGCTGCACCATTGCGAGTCGATCAGCAGGTCAGCGGTTGGCCCATAGAGATGCAGCCGCGCCTCTCCTCGCACTCACCTACCGGAATAGGCAGTTGCCGTCGGCCTCCACCTCCTATCGCCATCCACACCAAGCGGCAGTGAGCTCCAGCGTCTCAGGAATGAATTCAAAGCAGGAGCCTATCCAAACGGCCGGCCGACGCACCCAGAGCTTGCACCCGACGCCCGCCAGCTGCTTGCGCATGAGCTTGACGGTGTCATCGCTCACGGCATCGTGCTTCTTTTCCTTGTGCTTCTTCCTCTTCTTATCGCCCACGTCCCTGGTGATTGCCAGTTCTCCTCCAGCCGTCGCGAACTTGACCTTCTGCTTCACGCACGCACCTCCGAGCCGTTAGACGCCAGCACACCGCCACATCGTCACCACCAAAGGAAACTGATGTGTAGGAGCTGTAGGTCCACCCATACACCAGCACCGAGCACGCACCGGCGGCTTCTTGCCCGCCTTACGCGGCGCCATCTTGCCGCTTCTTGGTGAATGTCAGGATGTCAGAATAAGAAAAACCAACGCTCGCGGACTGAAAAAATGAATTGACGTGACTGCAATTCATTTTTGAGTCGACCTCATGCTGAAGATTTATCCAGAGAATTCTCCACAGAATGGTGAAGACTTGTCCGTTCTGGTTGAAGTTCCTCTGTCGCTCCATGACGCCGTCAAGCTAACAAGATGCGGGAGCAACAGGCGCGGACGCGACGTTCCTGGACGCCTTGAGCAGTTCGCATCGACCTCTGGGTGCTGCACGACGTCGATAACCAGTCTGTTATGATCTGGCGAGTGGTAGCGTACATGTGGACGTGTACAGCCTGCTGAGACAGATTCCGTCAACTGCGGCCGGCACCTTCAGTACGTGCCGCCTGGCGAGAGGGGACGGCGTGACGAGTGTTTTGTACTCACCTTTGAGTGTTTACTGCGCAGCGCACAATGACGGCACGACGAGCACGTTGCTGGACCTCGAGGGCACGATCTCTATCTTCTACCGCGGCAACCAGTACAACATCCCCGTCGAGTTCTGGATCGCCGAGAACTACCCGCTGTCGCCGCCCGTGTGCTTCGTGCGGCCCACGCCAGGTTGGCTGATTACCGGTTTAACGATCTGCATGGATGTGAGGTCGAGCTAACGATGCTCTGAATGGTTCTTGTGGCAGACATGATGGTCAAGCCTGGACACCCGCACGTGATGAACAACGGCTACGTCAAGATCCCGTACACGTCCGACTGGCGGCAGGACTTTACGCTGCTGGAGCTGGTCGCGCACATGTGCTCCATCTTTGGCAACATCCCGCTCGTGTTCCGGCGCCCCGCGAACATGATGCCGCAGTACCGACACTCCGGATATGGCGAGAACGCAGGTACCGCGCGACTATCGTCGTCCTCTGGCCCGGGACGACCGAGCGGCTTTTACCAGTCAGGCCAGTACGGCAACTTGTCGGCGTCTCATCCGTCGCCTCAGTATTCATCAAGCAGTCAGTGCTGGCATCTAAATCGCGCTAGCATCAGCGTCCAGCGGGATGTTGCATGCGGGATGCTGCGTGCAATCAAATATCTAGGCGAGTTCACCAGACAAGCTGTCCTGAGTGGCGGGCTGGGCAGCCCTCTTCCCCTCAAAAACAGTCAACAGCTGTGGGCACGACCTGGGAAGCACTCGCAGCGGACTTCTTGGGCCTAAAAGCGTCAGCCCAACTGATGTCAGCGACGATATCTATAGACTGTGCAGCTTCGACTTGTCGTGAGCGAGGAAGCGAGAGGATGGCCCACCAACCCACACAACGTCCTGCTCAACGACCGCTTTCCAGGGATGAGCAATTCCATCAGCGAAGACGTCGAGCAATAGACCGCCAAATCTACAGACGGCTAACCGGCGCGAGGAGAACGATAACACAAACAAAAATGACCAGAATACGTAAATGTGTCCATTGCGTTCTGCCACATCATCCTCTGCACTTCGATCCCATTCGCGAGATTCGTCGCTGCCAGGCGTTGCCTCCTCGGCGCTCGAGAAGCCCTCGCGTTTGCAGTTTCCGAGGGGTGCCACTTGTTTCTGGTCGTTGTCGCCGTCTTAAGACACGATATCAAACCACGTTCTCCTAATCCGAGTGCCCGGGTAGTCCGGAACTAGTCACCCTGTTTCGAAACAACTTTAAAAAACGCGCCGCTTTCTCCCTTCGTTGATAAATGCTCCGCCCGGATAGTATATACCCACGACAGCGACTTGGCTCTCGACTTTCGCATCGCGACGACTCCACTCAGGGATCACAACGTCGACCACCCGCCTCTCAAACGACGAATCATCCACTTTGCTCGACGAGAACCAGCTCAGAATCCCCCGAGGCACCACAATCCACAGCTCCACAGCGCCAACATTCTGCTTGTGCTTTCCCAGCACATTCAGCACCTCGACGAACGGGTCCGGAGCGAAGCTGTGGGTGGCCGTGGGCGTCATCTGCAGGAAAACGTATCGAAGGCGAGACGTGGTCTCGTCCCGCACGACGTAGACCGCATCGTATCCACCGTGGGTCCACTTGGTCGGTAAGAAGTAGCGATTGACGTCCTTGATCGCGTCTTTCATTGGATCGAAAGACCTCGCCTGCCACCGCTCCCAGTGCAACGGGTCCTCGGGTGCGCCCTGAACTCGATACTCGAGTTCACCATAGGCCAGCGACGCCAGCACCCACGCCTGGAACAGATGACCGTCCTTCGCGCACATTCATGGAAATGTCACCATATCGATTAACTCAGTGGGTCCGTGTCTCCGCGCGATCTCTCGCGAAGCAAACGCGCTCACGATGGTGCGGCGGAACTTCGCTGTATCGTCATCGCCAATGCCGTAGAGAGCAACGAGCCGATCCGGATAACCTTGGAAGTAAATCCTCGCCTCCACCACTTTCACCAAAATCGCGCTCGCTTCATCTGTCGTGAACGCGAACATCGCTCGCGCGTTTCCACCGGCCACGTAGTGCTTATCACGCACGAGCTTTTGTCGGCCTTCGACGCCCGGGTCCGTGTCAACTCCAAATGCGGCCATGACCGAGCGGAAGAACTCGTCGTGCTGCACTGCCGCCAGGTACTCGTCGAGTGTTCACGACGAGAGCTTGAATAGCATCGTGCTGTACAGAGGCAACTTGCTGTTCTGTCGCGACGGCTTGGTCGGAGGCGGTGTCACAAGTTGTGTATAATGGGTGGCATTGTCGTCTTTGCCGCGCGATATCATGGACGTCACGCACACGAGCCGACAGTGACATCGATTCTGGTTTTGCCAGAAAATTAGGTCCTCCAGAATAAGCTTGCAGTCATCATGCCCTTCTTCCTTCCAGTAGCCGTCAAGGAGCACGAACAAGTCGCGCTTAGAAGCACACGACGCCGGCAGACACTCGAGCTTTTCCGTTGACAGTGATCTGGGGCACAGCGTACACGTCGATTTGACCTCGTCTTCAAACTTGATACAGAAGAGA